>JANHGL010002263.1:10482-53476 GCA_024611195.1 Ceyx melanurus
TTTTCTCCTCTTTATCCCTATGTACCTTGCTTACTAGTTTCTGGTTTATCTTTCTCCCTAACAGAATCGAGAACAAAAAAATTATGACTGTAATATTAAAAAAAAAAAAGTAAAAAACCCCCTTTTAGTTGTCTTTTTTTTTTTTTTTAATAAAAATAACATTATGAACTTAAAAATGGAATTTAAATGAAAGCACAGTTTTGAATTTAAAAAGTTAACCAATTTTTCTTTTAAACATGGTAAAATATTCCTTCATCTCTCCTTGTCATAATTACCATTCATAGAAATAATTTGACATGTTTCTAGGGAGACTAATTACAAAGGTTAAACTCAATAAGATGGTAAGGGAGCCTCCTTGTTTTCTGTCATTCAAGGCCTACTTTAGGTCTGAAAATTTATTTCCTATTGTTCTTTTCCTGTGGTCACTTGACAACTGTGTCCTGAATATCAGTGGGGTTTATCTGCCTAGACTCTTGAACTTAGTCACTTATTTTAACAAAAGGATGTTTTCTATCTGAGAGAAATCACGTTGGCATCTTTGCTCTGTTCTCACAGATTGGTCAGATTTCCTTTTTCATACCACATTGAAGAGGGGAGGAAAGATCTTATATATAGATGACATATAAACTACTCTGCATCTTTTCTTGTGGTTCTGTTTTGATGGAAAAAAACCTTTTCCTAGGCATTTACACAAAAAGAATAGCAGTATGTCTGTGTTCTGGCTCACTATTCAGCTATCTAATGCTATTCAAATGTCCTGTAGTTTCCAAAGGCAGAAAAAGGCTTGTGTATCTTGAAGCTGTTCATAGCAATTCTTTTGCATTGTGTCTTTAATCTAAGCAGGAATTCTTTCTTCTATCTCCAAGAAGAGCTACTGTCCTGTACAGGTGACAGCACAGCAGTGATCACTGTTGGCACTAACTTTGAGGATTCAAAAGATGTAACTTTGCTGATGAGTAAAGTTGAAGAGAGAATAGCCAGTTCTTCTAGTTAAGAGTCTTGATCCTGTGGACAGTACAGGTAATGGAATGACCCCCACTGATCCCCCCTGAGATTTTTTTTTTCCTGTTTTATACCATAATTTGCAACAAGCACTTAAAAGTAAAGGTGGTGGGGTTCTTGTATTTTATTTTTTTGTTTGTAGCATTAATGATACAGAAATAGATTTCAGCAGAATTTCTATTCAGTGGTGCTCCACTAAACCCATGACCCATTTTCAACAGAAATCTTGAGAAGTGATTAAGATAAAAGTAGTGCAAAATTATTTTGTTTTGAATAATCCTTTGGTATTTACTGTAATTTTTTTGTTGTAGACATGTATACCTTTAGACATCCCTTTGTTCTTCCTTGTCATTCAAGAGTTTTTTTATTGCTGGTTTTACTTTTGTGTTTGTTTTGTTATTGTTGTTGCTTTTTCTTTGTTTTGCATATTCTTAATGACTTTTATTTTTTTTTTACAAAAGCATGCAAAAAATGACATTCTTTCACAGTGATTTTTCCCAATTAAATCAAAGGTTTCAGATAAGATTAGAGAAAATGCTTTCAAAGCACTGGTCAAAGAGAATAAGCCTCTTCATGTTAAATAAATATTAAGAAAAAAGTTCTAAATTGTCTTCCTTGTATTAGTTGTTGAATGCAATCACAGACTATATTTGAACAAGCAAATAACAACATGATCCCAGTTTCCCCCAAGATAAACAGGTAGATAATATTTTGTGTATCTGTATCTATAAATAATAAATGTCTTAAAGTCTGTACACAAGAAATAAATCAATATTTTAGGATAGAGCTTAATTCTACTCTCATCATTTTTACCACTGCAATGACTTCAGTGAAATTTCAGTGGAACAGAGATTCACTGTTTCATGAGAATTAAGCTTCTTGGTCTGATGCAATGAGTCTGAATTACAAGCATTTGACCAAAGCAATTTCATTAGTGGTTAAAAAGCATACAGAGGAGATACATGGGGCATAAGGGATGGTAACTGGAAGTTTTGGAATGGATTCAAGGAAGAAAGTGCTGTTACTTCACAAATTGTAAAGGTATTTTGGTTCCTTCTCCCCCTTTCTGCCTGTATCTCCCTACTCGTTCCCACTTGTGATGGAACAAATATTTGTTATGGTCTTTGGTAGGCAGATAATTTTCAGTTAAAAGTGCCCAACTTTAAATGAAAAAGTTGATTTTAGCTTGCATCATCCAATTAACCTAGCACCCCATCAGCCTATATATATATATGCAAGATGGCCAAGGAAAGAGGTGGTGGTTCAGGAGCAGAAATGTGACTATTACGTGATCTAAACTCTTTGTAAAATTATACAGCAGTTCTGACTTAATGAAAATGAGCTCCAGTTAGGTACCTTCTGCTGCTAGAGGTAGAGAGGGACTCCTCCCCACCCAAAGTCTAATTTAGCCACTTTGAGTCCCCTTCCCTAACCTTGTACTGAGCAGGAAAAATGCCCAAAGATTTTGCATGCCCTCAAAAGAAATGTTATGGCTGTGGTCTGCAGCTGCAGAGATGTGTGTGCTCTCACACATTAGCACCACGTGTGGCCTTTCAGAAAGCACTCACAGCCTCTCATTGCTGCAAAATAATGTCCTTATTGTTAATAAGTCTGCCTACAGAGTGGGTGTAGTGAAGAGCCAAAAAAAGTGCTTTTGCATTTCATGCTGCTGTGGGACAGTGCCTCTGCCCCTGCTGCACCATTCTGCACCACCACCTTGCAAAATAACCTTCACACTGAGTGAAGTGTGTACTCATGAAGCTTCTGTCACTGCTGAACTGTTCTACATGCCAGACAAAAAGATATGCAAAGATATTGCCAGCAACCTGTGAACCTGTGGTTCCATTTTGTGCAGTGGAAGTGCAATCTCTATTTTTGCCTAGTGCTGCTGTGTTAGGGGAGTCTGACCTTAAGCAAAGGCACCGTGTTATGATATCACTTGACTGCTAAAGATGTGGCTGTGCTATGACATTCCAGACAGATGTTTGCCTGTCCTATTCTTAAAGACCTCCAGTAGTGGAGAATCCACAATGTCCCCAGACAATCTATTTCATTGCTTCATTATCATTACTGCTAGAAACCTTCCTAAATTACATTTTTATCATAATTGCTTGTAGTTACAAGTAACTGATTTCCAGAATGTCAGATATGTAAACAAAAGGGATTGTTCTCTTCTAAATCCTCACTATCACTTTTTGACATATATAAATAAAACATTGTCTGTATTTGAGAAAAGGGTAATTCTAGGAAATGTTTAATACCTTTCACTAGCCAGGACAAATTATATCACAATTTCCAGCAATTCAATGCCCTCTGCCACTGAAATAGATCAAAGAGGCCATAAACTGGCTGTAAACATAATCATAGAAGTCTTGGAGGAAAAACTTTTTATGGTAAATATATGAAAATGTTTCATATGGGTGTATTTGTAGATTCAAGCTTTCCTCCATTTTGACAATATGCAGCAGGATTTCATTTTGCAATAAACTGAGTGCACTGCTTAGTTGAAAGATGTTATAAAGCTAGTGGTAAGAAAATCAATCTTCTCACTTTCTTTTTTAACTGTACCAAGGAAAGAATAAAGAAATGGAATACTCATGACTTTGCATGGATAAAAATGTACCCAAGTCAAAATTTGGTATAGAATGTTATCAGTCTGATTTTGTAGATTTTGTGCTTTGTATAAACATCATTGCTTTAGGAATAAGGCATATTGGAAATTAAGCTCCCAAGAGATCTGTCTCTCTAGATGCACTTTCATCTGATGAAGTCCAACAATGAAACCTTGTGAATTACCCCATACCTTGAAAAAAATTATATTTTTGGATGAGTAAGCTCTGCAGCTAACCTCTAATTATGAGAAGTAATGGAGTCAGCATTGAATGTGGGCCGGTTAATTAATTAATGCTTAATGTACAGGTCGTCAAATGAGTGTGAAGTATTTATGCACCAGAAAGGCACAGTATGATTGTCAGGGGGTAACAAAGGGGTTTTTTTAAGCCTGTTTATTCTTTCTCTGCCTTTGGCAAAGGGGGGTGGGGGCCACGGCAGTGTTCTCTGGTGTGGTGTGCATGCAGGCAGGAGGGGGAGGACACCACGCTCTCACACACTGGGGCATGTGGACAGGAAGGGGGAAGGAGGGGGTGTTTTTGCTCTCCCAACAGCAGAGAAAACGCACAACATCCCAGCTGAATCCTCATCTTTCTTCTCAACATTCATTGGAGGGAAAGAGAGCAAGAGAGAGCAGCCCCTACGATGGGCAGTGCCTCCATCCATCATTTCCTTCCCCCTCCTTGATGCTTTTCACTGGTGCCACAGATCACGTTTCACCCTCCATCAGCTCACCTCAGTGATTCAGAGCACTCCTATCAGCTGAGTGGGTTTGTCTTTTTCCTAAACCCCGTTTTCCCGTGCCCTATTATTAAGTAGAATGTGCTTTGATCTCAAATATGAAATTAAATGGAAAATAAGCAATGGTGATAAAATCTCAAATGACTGCATGATTTTTTTCCTGAAGTAATTTTGAAGAGTAGAACAGTTTAAAGGTCAAGCCATACAATCAAATGAACTTACTAATATTGCTGTAGCAATGTAATCTCAACAGGGATATAATATAATAACTACTGCAACAATGTACAAAGAAAAAAAAATGCTTATGTAGAGATGTGTACTGGACAGAATGGCTAAATGGCCTGCCTTAGGGTCAGTAGGGGATAGAATCATCATCAATGCAATTGCCTTTTTAATTTCGTGTTTCAAACATGCCAATTTTGCAAAATAATCTAAAAAGAGAATAAAAGAGGTTTGCAAATGAAAGCCTGAGCAGTTGAAAGTGAAAATAGAAAGAGAAACATAATAAAACCTGAAATATGCTAAATCATACTTCAATTCATGCATTACATTTTCAGCACTACTTCAGATAACAAAAACCTTTGATAAAGGTACAGGCCAATAATTAACCTTTCCTGCTTCATGACACAGTCACTACTGTGGCCACAACGATATTGCATGATTACTTTCTGTAATATATTCAAGGTAGTTGGATTGCATCTTAGAATAAGAGTCACAGAATCCATAAAGTAAATTAATCAGGATGAAAGGCAAGGTCTGTTTGCAATTCTTGCATGATTTTGTTTCTTTTGTTTAAAGGAAGAGATGCTTCAAAAAGAATGAAAACATCCTCTGTCTTCTTGGCTGGTAATTTCCCTTATCAGCAAGCCTCTGGTGTATGACCACTTGAGGTAGACCCTTTGTAACTCTTACCTAACCATTCCTGATGCAGTTTTGGGCAAGGAGAACTCAGTTGCAACTTCTGGCCCTTTCCTGTGTATGCTAATATTCTCTATTATGAGTATCTGGGGACAAACATAATTTGATGTTAGTTCATTACTTCTGGTTCAGTAACTCACTTTTAACACATGTCTTCCTGGAAGTCTGATTTTACAGTCAGGCCTTTCTACTAAGCATTTCTGAGAGAGTCAAAAGCAATAAATTACATAACTATGCAAAATAAGGTAGTCTTATTGTATTTATAAAGGTAGTTGAGATGCATACAGAGTTTAAGGTTAGGAATATTAGGCAGATTTAGCCACTGTGAAACTTGGGACAAATAAATGTTTGGCTTAAATAGAAACATTAGCAAACATTTCTGATAAACTTAATCTTAATTACTTCTTAAAAGCCAGACAGTGATTCAGTGGGAGATCTCAGAATGGACTTAGGAAATCTGAACCCTCAATTCCATGGTTTAACCGATGGAAAATAACTGTATCATATGGAACAAAGTCATACACCAAATCAGTATGACAGATCTGTAGGTGTTCAAAGGAATTTTTATATTTGATCTGGATTTAAGCTTATCTATAAATGAGGAGGCACAAAGGAAAAGAAGATTGACAAAACTTGGAGTTAGAAGTAATAGCTTTTGATGCACTTGATCACCTTCTGCATCAGAAACTCTTAATAAATGTTTGATTGCACTACTGCAGCATACTGCCAAGGTGACCATCTGTCACTTAGCTTCCAGGGAATCTACAGAAATTGTCTTCTAAATAAAGATATTTTTTTTCTTTAATTGTTATTATTTTTATTTATTTATTCTTCAGTCAGGGAAGGTTTTTTTATCAACGTGTTTAATTCACTTAATAACTTTTTGGGCTAAATTTTTAATAGAATAAGAATTCTCAGCAAAAAATAAATAACATCACTTCTCATCAGATATGAAGCTCATGCAGAGATTGAATGATGAGGGTAAAAGGTATCATGGAAACCTGAATCAAATTTATTAGCAGATGTTCAGTGGTGCAGAAGAATTATACATGAATAATAAAGTGCAATGCTAGCTGAGAGCTCTCAATTTCCCACTTTTCCCAGGAAGTACCTTTAAATGAAGGCCTTTTCCCATAAGCTTAACATTGTGTTGAATTATAATTAAGCCATACTGAGAAAACATCTAAGTGACAAAGATTTACAAATTATCAAATTATTTTAGGCTTATCTTAGGGCTTTACTGATTAGAATAATTTCTTTTTTATGACCATATGTCTACTAAGAAACTTGATTCAAATGTAAAAACTATTACAATAGACAATTAAAGAAAAGGAAAATAAAATTAAGGTGTTTCCTGCAGTTTTGTTTTGTTTAATAAGCTAAACCTTATTGTAATCATAAAAGATCAAGAAACAAAACTTCATAACCAATTTAAGTGCATGAATCTGCAAGAGTTTTACTTTGTCTGCCTGTCATAGAAGACTAGGACACTTTGCTTTATGACCTGTTTAACCAAACCAGCAGTAATAACTAGTGGCATGGATACAAAGAGCCAAAAGCCACAGACTTTCACCTTCCCTAACAATGTTCCCATTTTCATGGTTCCCTTCTCTGAAATGGAACTGTGGTTTCTTTCTGTCTCTGAGACAGACTACACCTCATCAAAACAACATTTTAAGCAGCAATGTGAAACTATATCCCTCTGGTCAGGGAGCTTAATTCATCACCCAAAAATGAACCCTAAGAAGTGTAGAGATGCATAGTGGTATCATTAAGGCTAAGGGGCTGAGGATGACAGATGTGAATGAAGAATAATGTGTGGAAATGTAAAGATCTTGTTTATATTTCTGTGAAATTTTATGGTTTACAGGACAGATATAAGGTGATTCAAATATCTGAAATACAGGGAAAGACTTGAAGCTTTGGTAACTAATTCAGTCACCTAATATAAACATATTAAGCTTAAAAGGTGAGGTTTTAGTCAGTTAGGTGTTGCTCCCTACCAAATTCCACTATCTGTAAGAGGCAACTTAAACTTCTGAAGCTTCAAATTAAAAAACAAACAAACAAACAAGTCCAAGCCAAGCCAAAATAAAACCACAACAAAACCCCCCTGGTATTTAGTACCTTATTTCTAGCTCATATAAATGTGATGAGAATGCCCAAAATGTATGCATTACAAAAGTCACAGACCCAGTTTCTTGTTTCATATAAGACTGAAGATAGCTTTATGTTGCCACAGCTCATCATATCTCTTGTGCAAACCCACTATCTATTGGGAAATTAATGTATGCAGACTCTTTCTCTTAGAAAAAGTTCTGCCTAACAGGAGATTTGTATCAGAATATTGGAAACCACTGTATTTCCAGTTAATTGACAAAACCTAGTCTTTAATATCTGAATTCGGAGAACTGTAGAAAAACAGTTCTGATAAGGACTTTGAATTCTCATCCTCTTTCCTTATGAAGACCAATTATGTCTATGGGATTTGTCAGTGATAATTCTCAAATAATAGGGCAGTATTGTTTAGTTGGCATTAAGGTATACTCCCAACAGAAGTTTATGAGTCCTTGGATGAGGAAAGACTGAAAGACCTGGCTCTGAATTAATCTAATTCAAAACTTTGACATTTAAAAACGTGGTATTTATTGCTGTAGCCATTTTCAGTTTTACTTACTTTTGGAGTTAACATCACAATAATATTTCACTATTTTTTTTTTAGTTTGTATGTTTATTACTTTTTTTTTTTTAATTATGCTACATACATTTGGAAGGCTGTTTTCCTTTTATATTGCAAAGTGTAGATATGCTACATACTGTCATTTTATCAAATGAGCTTTTAAAGTATACCTGGAATAAATGCACCCTAGTCTTAAAAAAATACGGTACACAGCTTATTATTTTAATTTTAGTGTATATGCAATGAAATTTACTGCTCAGACTTGATAGGCAACAAATTCAACAACAAGTAGATCTATTAATCAATTCCCTATTAAAAGGAAAAGAAAAGCACATGGCTAAAGGTCAGAGTATGAATAGTATAATGGTTAAGAGTCTGAAGTGATCACATTGAAGGAAAGCAGTTCCATATTCAGTATCACATTTGAGACTTCCAGATTTATTTCTGTCTGGTTTTAGTTATCTCTGAATTGTCAGCTGAGGTTCAGTAGCAGATCTCATGTAGCAGAAGCTCTTCTAATGCATCAGTCATTGTTAGAAAATTTAAAAAATATATATTTTTACTGTACATAACTATTTAATGTCACCACAGAAGGAACACTACTCCTCCTAAGAAGCATACATCTGGAAATGTTAGAAACACCGTTATGTAAGCCAAAACCAGAAAATCTATGGGTCTAACTAACCTGAATTTCTGCACAGCTGTTTATGGTGGTTCTGGTATTAGGTTTGGACAGTACATACCATATGGTAAGTTAAGAGAACAGTCCTTTCTGCTTCTTTCGTGAATGGAAGACTACAAAAAACAATGTGGGAAGATGGAACAGCAAGACATCTTTGAATTTAAGTCTTTGAAGTAAATCTTAGAATCATAGAATGTTTAGGGCTGGAAGGGACCTCCAAAGGGCATCTAGTGCAGCCCCCCTGCAGGGAGCAGGGACACCCTCCACTAGACCAGGCCGCTCAGAGCCTTGGCCAACCTCACCTGCAATAGCTCCAGGGATGGGGCCTGTAGGCCTCCTTCAGGAACTGGAAAGTGGCTATGAGGTCTCCCCAGAGCCTTCTCCAGGCTGAACAACCCCAGCTCCTTCAGCCTGTCCTCATAGCAGAGCTGTTTCAGCCCTCTGATCACCTTTGTGGCCTCCTCTGGACCCGCTCTGCCAGCTCCATGTCTCTGCTGTGCTGAGGGCTCCAGAACTGGCTGCAATACTCCAGGGGAGGTCTCACCAGAGCAAAGCAGAGGGGCAGAATCACTTCTCTCCATCTACTGGCCACACTTCTCTTGATGCAGCCCAGTATACAATTGGCCTTCTTGGCTTCAATTGCACAGTATTGGCTCATGGCCAGCTTCTCATCAATTCTTGAAAGACAATACAGTTTTTCTGTAGACCTGTTGACTTTATCATTCTGCTGTACCAGAGTAAAATTAACTTACTGTTGGTATAGTGTCGGGAAGCTGATTTAGATCTTTAGAGTGGGTTATCTTTAGCTGTCTAGATATTCAAAAGTCATCCACCTAGATATCTAATTTCAGGTAAAGTATCCCAGCTGACCTCTTAATCTCTTCAATCTCTCTTACATTCTGTGAATACATTTCAGCTGTGTGCAAAATTATCCAGTAATTTAGGAGCCATAAGTGGCACTACACACTTTGCTTAAGCCAGTAAATCCCATCCCTGCATGGCCAGCCTCAGCAAGCTGTTGAACTATGGAGTCAAGAGGAAGAACTAGGTACCTATAGAATCATTAAGAAGATTAATCATCCTTTGGAAATGCTATCCCCTATGATTGACTACACAGAGTAGACATCTTTTAGACGGCTAAAGAAGTCAGATCAACAGAATTTCTTTGTAATGGAGAGACATTTGGATGTTAGAAATGGCAAAATGCTACTTAAACTCATGCAGATTTTGGGACATAGAATGTGACATAGTGCGTGGACTAAACTACAGTTACCGGTTGTCTTAATCTGTAGGTATGTGCCTTAAATGGGCTATAACTTGAATTCTAGGCATGACTTAAACCTGGAGAAGTGAAGGAATGAATATTAGCCCAAGTAAAGTTCACCAGTATCTTAATTGCTTGTCTGCATTAAAACAGTCAATTGTAAATCATGCACTCATATCCATCCAGAAGATAAAAAGAATATGATGGTAGATAGCTCATCTCTCTTCAATTGAGTATACTTCTTTCAGAAATGTAGCAGATGCAAAGATGAAAATGGAGCCATTCTTGTTACCTTCCTTCAAGCCAGCCCCTTCTTAGGTGTCTCACACACTCAAGAAGTCTCACAGACAGAAGAATTAACTTTAGTCTGCATGAGGAAGCTGTTCATATCCCTGTGCACCTGCAAGCAAACCTAGGAGTTGGCAGAAATCTATTTCATAATGTTTCCTTTCCTAGATAACCTTTGATAATCATCCTCCCAATTGCTTTTTCAAAATTAAATGCTGTAATTCCCTGCTTGGCTTGAACAACCAAGCAGTACAGTTATCTAGACAAGGGAACTGAGAAAGTGCTGGCTTTAGTGGAAAGAGGAAAGAATGTCACAGAGGAAATAAGGACTTGTTCTAATGAAGCTTAACACCTGCACTCACAATGATGTAGTACTGTGAATTCAGCAGCTAACACATATCTGAAGGATCTGAGCAACATGTATTTTTACACCCCAGCTTCTTTGTGGACTAGACAATTCCCCTAAAGTTAGGCAATACTGAGAAATTCAGGGATGTGGAAGGGGAGTTGTTTTTTGTTTCGTATTTCCACATTTTTATGTTCCTAATATTGTGACAACAAAATACATTGGAACACAATTTCATATTACAGTATTTTTATCTCCCACTCTCATCCCTTTCACTGAAAGTCTCATATTTACACATATTTATCCACATTCCTTCAGTTTGAAACAATATATACATAAAATACAGATATGTCCTTCAGTGTTCTGATGCTAACATTTTACCCATATTAATTCCTCTGTTTTAAACTGCACATTCTTTTCCAGTTCTACAGAGTCGATTGTAATGCACACTATATGACCCCAGGTGGGGGAAGAAAAAGGAGTCTGAATCTACTTACATCTACTGAGATAAAGCTTCACAAGATGACTGAATCCTTCTGTAATATTCTTTCTATGCCATAGTAGACTCTGGAGGAGAAGAAGAGGTTCACAAGGGAAAGAAGACATTGAAAAGAGTGAGAATCCTACTGTCATCTATGGGCAAACCAGACATAATGTAACAGCACATAAAATTTTGTAGTGTCTGAAGGCAAAGTGTTGCTGTGGCAGAATAGAAAGAGAAAAGATGTAAGGAACTGGCATTTTAAGGGCTGTTTGCTCTTTCTAGCAGTTGGACTTATTCTAGTTTTCAAATCTGAAGGAGTATAATAGACCAAAAAAAGGTAGTATTTATTGTCCTCTTGCATCACTAATATAATAGAGGTGAGAAAGTTTGTTTTCAAAATACAGAGTGAGAGTTATCAGTATATGTATTATTGTGCAGTAAATTTATTAAAAAAAAAAAAAAGTTTTGTGTATCAAAGGTGAAAAAGATGAAGTTGCACTGAGTGTAGAATACCACTGATTTATTTTCATTTATGGACTTCAGATATTAAATGCAAATATTTGCTGAAGCCTGCACGTGTTTCTGATATGTTAAATTCAGAAAATGAAGTTGCAAGAAGTATTACAGAAGTTGAGAGAAGTATCACATACTTTTTAAAAGTTTCTATGCACAGTTACTTTTCCTCTTCCAGAGTATTTTGTTTTATCTCCTGGCCCCTCTTCTACCAACTGAACATCCCTCAGAAGTTATTAGCAAGGTGCGTGCTCCATTTTTCTTCTGATGGCCTCTTATGTTGACAGGTCCCATATCACCCCAGTGTGCAGCTGAGATGCAAATAGGGCATGCACTGAGACTAAGGATGCATTTGCTCATTTCTCATTTTAAATTAATTTTCTTAAATTAATTTTTAATCTATCTAATGAAATAAATATGATTACAGAGTACAAGAATGACTAGTAGGAAAACCTTTAATTTGCTATAAACAATAATTAATAATTAAAACAATCTTTTTCAGCATATACACTCCCAATTAATAAAATTGTCTTTTGTCATTTAAAAAATATAACCAGACTGAAAGCATCAGAATATGTCACAGTTGCCAAATAGCTGATCGTCTTCTTTTTTTTCTCATTATGAAGTTAGTCCTAACAGCTTTAGGTGGTATTACTACACACATTTAAAAGAAATATGGTCAATTGTTAAGCTACAGCTCTTTTCTTCTTTGATTTTTTTGGTTTTTTTTTTTTCTGTAGAAAAGCTGAAAAATGACAGCTTCAGGAAATATGGTACACATAGAACTTCCCTGTGAATACATCTCACAAGAAGATGGATCATTAAACTATTTGTAAGAGCTTCCTATATTTTGAGAATTTTATTCTGTTTGGTCATTTTCTTTCTATCTATCTATCTATCTATCTATCTATCTATCTATCTATCTTTTTTTTTCTTTTTTTTTTTTCATGTAGAGTAAGGTATTTTACAAGGTTGGCTACATGATGACTTATAAATAAGACCGTTTGTCTTAGCTATCAAAGTTCATGTACTGGTGATCTGGATCAAGCCCCTGTGACTTTCCACCTCTGCTTTTCACTGTATATATCTCATGAGTGAGACTACAAGATTCCTATACTTGTCATACATACATAATTGTCACTGGAGGTAAATAATAAAAATTCAGTTTCTTGCTGAATTATAATTTGGAATGGACTAAAGAGAAGTATTTCATAGAGAAGATGGAGAGCCTGTTTTATATGAAAGTAGTGTCATTCACTCAACTACTAAGCTCTGTTCAAAAGAATACTTTTTCTGGCTGTCTCAGGTTTGTGAAGGATTCCTGTTTCACAAAGAACAGCAGTCACACACAGAGCTAATAAGCAAAAGCAATTTTATTCAAGAAAACCCAACTAGCTACCTAACATTCCTACAAACATATCTACCCCAAGATGGTAGGCAAACTGCTGAGCAGGAGGAGGGCACATAGCATGGTGCTCAGGGGGAGGAGTCATTAGGTCCTAATGCCTTCTGCAGGGCTAAGACTGACTGACTGCTTGATTCCTCTGGGCACCTGCACATTCCAGATGTGGGAGCAGGTAACTGTGCCCTCCAGTGCAATGCAACAGCAGACAGTGGGGTGTTGGAGGGCTGCAACATCAGATCAACATTTTCCAGTCCTAATACACTGGGTCTAGCTGAAATAGCTACAGCACATCACTATTTATAAGTCCAATTTTGCTAAATGATATCCAGGTGCACATGGACTCCTAGAGTTGGTGATAGTAAATATGTAAGATATTCTTTGCTGTCTTTAAACAAACCCAGAGAAATAATAATGTCAGGCTAGAAGTAAGAAAGGGAAGATGGGTTCGAGAATGCACAACCCTAACAAGTCCTTTGTTATGAAATTAAGCTTAGATAATTCTTGAGTAGGTTTCTAAAACCCAACTGTACAAACACTATTTTTTCTTTTTACTGTCTTTTCTGCATGTGGTAGCCTATACAGTGGCATATATTTTCTATTTTCTTAAGAAGATCAAAAAAAAGCAAAGAATATTCACACACATCTCAATTCTTGACTTTAGAAGTATTTCTAGCAGCAGATAAGTATGGTTACTTTTAACCCATTCAATATTTATTCGTCTGTTATTCAAGTATTGTAGCATAAAGTGAAGTTCTGTGTTAAATTGATCCACTAAGTAATTTAGTTTAATTATTAAATTTCATTCAATATTTAATTTGGCTTAATAAAAGTGGGCTTACATAAATGTATGCATTTAATTGATATATATTGGGACTGTATAATTTTGAATAGATTAAATATTTAATAGAGAACACTTCTTTGAATTATTCAGTATGCAGACTAGATAAGTGATCTGCTCTTTCAAAGCAGTGGAAGTACAAATGACACTTTATAATAAAAGCATATTTCCAAGCAAGAATATATATAAAACACACTGAACCCATTGTTGGTTCATTTCTAGTCAAGAAAACCAATCTTTGCTTAATGGAACCGACCACTGATAATTCATCAAGAAATCTCCCAGAGCTGTTTTAACTCTAATATAGCTCACATAAAATAGACTATTAGAATATGAAGAATACTGTGGTGACAATGTTATTTTAAAAATTACTATAAAAATGTAATTTTCCTCTTTCTTTTGTGAAAAGATAAATGTTCAAAAGTTTTGTAGCTAATAGTGTTTTAGCATTCTGGATGAGTGGAATACTCACAGTCACAATTAAATAGTTAAATTCTCTAATAAAAATTCATATTTCATGTTGATGTTGCATCACAAAGAAACTTCAGAAAATGAGATGTAATTTAAGTGAACTTCAACACTCATTTAATTTTGGTGTATCTGTCATGTCAGCTGAAATAAATGAGACAGTACTTACCTGATGCTTTTTTTTTTTTTTTTTCCTAAGAATATGAACATTTGTAAGCTTATGACTGTGATGAAGGATTTTATTGAATTACATGCAGGCACACACATACACAAAGAATCACGGAATGTATGGGTTTGAAAGTGACCTCGAAAGATATCTAGTCCAACCCCCCTTCCAGAGCAGGACCACCACACATGCACACAAACACAAATTAAAAACATAAAGTAGAATGAAAGTGGACAAGTTCCATGGAGAAAAATCTATTCATAATTTTGGATGAAACTCATGTCAGTATATGAGAGTGTGCTGGCAGCATGCTGAAACTGTCATTAATGAAAATATGATTTAATTTTATATTAACTTCACAAACCTTCTTTACATAAAGTCTGAAATAGGCCAGCACATCAGCAATGTTAATGTTCCATTAGTTTAATTCTCTGCTAATGGATTAATTCAACTTATGACAAAGCATTTAACTGTCCAGTTTTGTTTGCCTTAAATCTATATAATCTTGAAATACAGTCTTCTTGACAAATGAGGTTACCAGAAACTAAATGGAAAATCTTATTTGCCACCACAGTGGTGACATGAAGAATTGCAGCCTTTAGCTCAGGGCTACTAAGCTCTTAATAATGAGAGAAAGGTACTCCATCTTCACCTATAGCCACAATTACAATGAACAAAAATAGCTGCCAATGCTTCTACAAAAAATATTCATGACAGTGTGAAAAATATTGATTTTAAAAGCCAAGAAATGAAATATTTTCTAAAGTGCTCTGTTCAATCTAGTTATTATTTTCCAAAAGAAACTGAGGAGACCACAAAGCATTTTATAGAAATCCTATATAAAAAAATAAATCCTCCCAGAATCAGCATAAACAAGCAATCCCAAACTCTCAGAATTTTGAAACAGGGTCCTTCCTAAATCATTCTTCCAATATCAGATTCACTTATCAAAAACTTAAGTGATGAAGAGCTACATTAAATACATTGTTGTTTAAGCAGTCCTTCTTGTTGCATTAATTCCAGATAACAATAGAAAAATGTTTTAGGCCTGGTTTGTTTGTTTGCCTGCTTTTTTGTTTTTCTCTTCAGACAAATATTCAATAGCAGTTTAATTCTGTCCTAAAGAAAACTCTTATACAAAGCATGTATAGAATAAATAGCTAGTACATGAATGGCATATAGGTTGTGAACAACACTTCTGCTAAGGAGAGGATTTTAGCCCTGTTGAATATGCCAGACAACCCTTGAAATATTTCTATTGTAGTCTAATGATTTTTGTATTAACTCCATTATCATATAAATATGTATCATGACAAATATATGGGCAGATGCTCTAGAGACAATAGAAAGTTAATGGACCTCATATTTAGTTGATGTCAAATGCTGTAGCTCCACCAAAATCAATACGATTTTACTGGCTTATGCCAACTGTGGGGCTGGTGCCAGAACTCAGCCTTGATGAAGGACATGAATGATGCAGTGTCAGGAACTGCACTGCTGGAAGCAGTAAGCCTCACCCTGCATTTTTTTTATTCAGGATGTAAGATACACAGTTTTCATTCTGTGTTTTCTTTTGAACTCAACAGGATATGTGGCATGAATTTAGTAAGGGTTACAGAATTGCTTTTTGAGATAATATGTCTTTGTGGTTGGACCCGAATTCCATTCCTGCTGAAGCCACTAAACATTTATAGTAAAGCTGTTTCACCATTCTAGATCCAGTTTTACAAGTCTGTATTTTATTAATTTATATTTTAATCTCCAGATCCTCTGATTAGTCACTCTCAGTCTCTATTTAAAACCAGCATGTTTAAATTTGTCATTTAGTCCCCAAAGACTTGAGTCAATAAAAATAAGTATAAATAATTCCTTTAAAAATGCTTCATGTTTATAAACTGAGTTCAGTAGTTGGGAAGCTTGAATTGTGATTTTGTAATTATTTGGGATTGCCATTTTCTTTCAGACTGATTCACTGATATGACAAATACCACATTGAATGCTATTTGCTGCCTTAGGAAGATCCAGAAGGTTTTGCCTTTCAACTGCACAGGAATAATTCACTGAGCTTCCTGATGTGCCTGAGCGTGGGTGTGGAGGATTTTACTTTTAAGAGAGTTGGAGGTTTATTCACACCTTTTACCTAGCAGTTGTGTCTGACATCCCTGTGATGTGTAGGAAAATAAGAATATAACTCTGATGAATATTCATGTCTGATGAATAGTTTTAACATTTCCACAGATGGACTCTGGCTGAGCAATCACAGCAGCAGTCAGAAAGTAATATATGTGAAATGAAGCTATTTTCAGGCTATATATTCTAAATCAAATTGCCAACTGAATGCTGATAACTATGGATCAAATACTGTAGACTGCAGTAAATAGGCTCATACTGCATGAGCAGGCACATGTAGATATAAGACTATTTTGCACACAATGATTCTGTTTATATAAACAACACCATTCTTGTCAAAAATATTATGCAACACCTGTAAACAATGTGAAAAAAAAAATCTATGTCAATAAAACATCAATGTCTAAAGGCAAGAAAATGGATATCTTTTATCTGAGTACTTTGGGGTTTTTTTTAATAGATGTTATATTTGCTGAACTAATTATTTTCCCCTTGGTATGTTGAATTAGGCAGAAAAAGCTGCCTCTATATTTTTGTTGTTGTTAAAAAGGAACAACTACTGTTAGATCTACAACCATGTTAGAAATAAATATATTAATCAGTCCACAGAAAAGTGCTTACCTGAAATTACTCATAGATAGTGAAATTTCTAGACAATAGTAATAAATAAAAATTAAAAATTAAAAAGAGAGGAGAAGAGAGATGGAGAAGAATAAAGGAAAGATTTACATGAAATA
Source organism: Ceyx melanurus (assembly GCA_024611195.1). NCBI lineage: Eukaryota > Metazoa > Chordata > Aves > Coraciiformes > Alcedinidae > Ceyx > Ceyx melanurus. Next base: position 27,755 of record JANHGL010002263.1, read on the forward strand.
ATCTGATAGAGTGTTCATTCATAATTAAGACAAAGTATTTTTCATACTTTGTGCTTCCTTGTTTTCAAATGAGAAAGGCCGTGCTACCATAACAACAAGGACAGAGCTCATTGAAGGGAGTTGATGTCATGGGTATTATTAATTACAGATCAAATCTTAATCATATTGATCAAAATCAACTTATATTGATTAAGATATGTAGTAAAAATCTGTTAATGGTAACAATCTTCCTTTTCTTCTAAGTATCGTATTTTTTCTTAATGAAGAATATTCTTCAGATTTTTTTCGAGAGATTCAAATACAGATTTTATTCCATTTTTAACATGTTACTTATTGTGAGATTTTCTTTTTGTTGTTGATACCGTTACCATTTTAGCCAGAAGAATTTAATTGAAGAATAAGCTATGAAGTTGTAAGGAGATGAAGAATGAAGGTCACACCCTTTCTATTGTGTCTCTATATTACTCTGTTCCTCAAACTGGCTCCTGGGATAAAGCATGTTTTTTAGAAAAAAATTCTTTCCACTGATCTTTTATTTGCTGTCCTTATAATGTAATTATAGCTGAAATTCTAAGGTTCTGCCATATAGTTTGGGTATATTGAACTGGACAAGTTAAGGTAGAGATAAATATGACTTCATTTCTCAGAAATGAGGACTGCAGTGAGGAGATGAGGAAAAGACACTCAAAAGGGAAAATAATGAACCAAGGAGGTAGAAGAGTCCCAGAAACACCAGAAAGTTTCAGTAAGGGTGAATTTTAAAGTGTTAAAACAATATATGTCCATAGGAAATGCTTCAATCTGGAGAGAAAGAGAAGTGGTAGGTATCTTAGCTCTAAAAGTTGCAGTGCCCTTCATTTCTTATGCCAGGGTGCATAACTACACTGAAGAATAATTTCTGACTTTTACATTATAAACTAGCACACTGCTTAAGAAAAGAAAATTTATAAGCAGATTCTGGAAATATTGAATATACTTTGGATGCAGGCAAATAAAACAGATACCAAAGGGTTTGAAACTGTCTAATGCTTGTAGGTAAAGATGAAAAAAACAAAGAAGTATCTATGACCTCTGTTTTGCATGGGACTTTCATGGCATTTCCTTAGGCTCTCAATATTTGTTGTCTTAGCAAATAAAAAACTACTATGGCAATTGTCCCATGGTTGCTGAGCTCCATGCTGGTCCAGGACACTGAATTTTAGCATATTGTCACATGCAGACTTGTTGAAAGTTGCAATACATTTCTGTAATGTGAGAAGTATCAGTGACAGTTTGATAGATTTTAGAGATTCTCTGGAATTCATTTCCACGCTAGTATTACATACACACATTACAATGCTCATTCCTGTACTAGTAATTCAATCCTGGTCTTGCTAGGGATAGGCAAGCAGTGTAGCACTTTCAGGTTTCCATCACAATTTTTCTGCTGTTCTTGGGTTTCACTTTCATCATTATTTCTTGCCAGAATAGGAATCTCCTCCTCATTTTCTTCCTAGGGGAAGACTACCAGAAATTTCTATTAAATTATATGATCTTATTGCTTTTCTCCAAAGTTCTCAGCTGGTTTTGTTTGATTATTTCTACCCATAATCAGTGGATTCTTCATGGAATAAATTCAGCTTAATAGCAGACTTTTATAATCTGTTTCTTGAATTAAGAAAATAAGAAATTCCAAGGTCCAATTGCATTGCCAAAGCTTATTAAAATCCTCCCCAGATGCAGGTGGATTCATAGCTGCATTTAGACTCTTGAAAGCATTAAGTTTCTTTTGATATTGCTTTTCTTTAAACCCTGCAGTATATTTCACAAGTTGAACATATAAAGTGTCTTTTTTCTTTCCCATAGAAATCAAGACTGAAACTGTTAGTGGGTTAGTAAATTAAGCTTCCTGAAAAGGACACATAGCGGCACTTCCAAGTATTTCATCAAATTCAGGTTCCTATTAATCACAATTTCTAAACCTCTCTAACAAGAGGTTTCTGGTTTCTATTAAAAACTCCTGTGAAAACTTGCAGCCAAATTAATGGAACATTGTATCACTAGATATTTTTTAAGTTTGCATAGCCTCAGGACTTTTTTTTTTCTTTTTAATATCAAACGTGACTTTAAAGATTTCTAAAGTGTGTTCAAATATCCACCTCATGCCTGATGAAGGTTCTTGTGTTTTGAAAAGGGAAAAAAATTAACCAAACAACCCAAACCACATTTTTCATGGCTATGAGTCTCACTTTTGTGTGTGTGTGTGTGTGTGTGTGTGTGAATTCTTCTGTTTATGACTTGAAAGTCTGACCTGAGAGGTTTCTGCTTGGAAGTATTGATTAGATGCATCTTAACCCACATGATTAAGAGGTGTAATGAGTGACCTTATTAATAATTTGATAGAGTTTCAGGTCACAAATGACCATCTATTCTGATCTCCTGAAGATCACAGGTCATTAAATTTTCCTCAAGATATACCTATTAAAAATCCAAGTATCTTAGTTTGACTGGAGTTCATCACTCCCCAAATAGACAAGAGCACTACATTCACACCTAGTCTTCAGAAAATTGGTTTCCTGGAACTTCAGGATGGCTATTTGTCATCTTTTGTATTTGGGTGAGGCATTTAAAATAACCCTGTTCACAATCAGCCTCTTTCATATATTGTAGGTATTAAAAAAAAAACCAACAAAACCCAAACATGTACATATACCATTTCTCATGCTTTGTTTTTCAATGTCACGCCAGCAAATGTGCTGTATCCATTAACCTTTTTGGAATGAGCAGAAGGTAAGCTAGTTAACATTTGACAGCTTTACAGAGTCTATTGACTTCTAATGAAAAATTCACCACAACAAGATATTTTCCTTATTTCTACTTCATACAGTTTGTCACTGAGACAGCCCTTAAAATACTCACATTTTACTCTCACAGCTTCCCTTATTCCTTTAGCAAACACAAACATATGTTATTGTGATGATTTATTTACTACATGAGCTTTAATCTGTTCCCTCTAAATTCACTCTGTGCAGAAGATGACTTTTGTTAGTTGATAGCATATTCTGTATAAAACATGCATTTTTTTGCTTGGTCCTATCCAGTAGTTGATTGGGCCTCTGTCAGACTGCTGGATGAAGTGAATATTCTTTGTGTGGAAAGGTTAATGGGTACAACATGTCCTTCTTGCACTCTGGAGAGTGTACAACACATACCAAAAATTACAGGAAGATTAAAAACAGAGATGGTATCATTGAATATGTGTGTGAGGATGCAGGTGCTCTAATGATAAGTTTGTGACAATCTCAAAGGGGAGAAGGTTGAGAGCAATTCCCATTCCACAGTGTAATCAATCATTGGACTAGTGTATAATTAATACACTAGGAATATCGCATTGTAATTTTCCTTTTCAGAAAGCTTAATTGTATTTTCAAGGTATCTCAGCAGTCCTAGTGTCTATCTGATCTCTCTTATTAAATGAAAAAATAAAAATAAGCTAAAAAAAATAATTATTAAACCCTCCCCAAAATAAAAGAACATAAAATGTAAGGTATGAGTAACTTTGCTTTATTCTTTAAGTTTCAAGCGTATGAATGAATTCTTAGAATCATAGAATCATATAATGGCATGGGTTGGAAGGGACCTCTGGAGATCATTGAGTCCAAACTCCCTGCTTAAACTGTTAACTCAAGGATGATATTTCTTGATGCTGACCTGAAAACATGATGCCAGAAGCATCAGAAGTTCATGAAGATATCACAGGAGACTGACAGTCATATGACATTCCCCTACCTGAATTTCTTGGGTTTGGTATTTTTTTCTAATCAGGTCTTGAAAGAAATGCTTCCTGTCATAAACTGAACCCTAGGGAAATGTCATCCATCCATTAGTATGCATTTATTTAACAGAAGTTGCATGAGGCAATAGTTACCTATTTTCATCCTAAATTTTCACAAGTCTTGACAGTTTAACCTTGCATGAATATTTTAAAATATATTTTGAACTTTTCCTTAGAAATTCTACTGGCTGTGGCATAAGCTTCAGTATTACAACTGCTCTGCTGTAATTAGGAAATAGATGTCAAAATACTAAGACAGGAACACCTAAGGTAGCATATTAAATATTTATTCAGAGTAACACAATAAGCACAATAATTTAGACATTGAGTTATTCTAATTAGATGTCCACAATAAACAGATTTTCAAACCTAAACATTAAGCATTTCATGTGGCACAAAGAATGTATTTATGGGGAAAATAAAGGGGTTTTTTTTCAGAGAAAGATTGAGAAAATTAATATTCCCCTATTTCCATTGGTAAACATCCCAATTTAACTGAGATCAAGGCACAGCAGCTTGCCAATTATGATAGTAAACCTTATATTGCTCAATAACATGTTACTTTTTTTTTCACTTCAAGTACTGTACTATTGATAAGTATCACCCATCAGTTTCTATTACTTTCTAGATACACAGAAGTTAGTTCTACCTCATCTAATATCACTCATGACAGCAAATACATTATTTATTTATTTATTTGAATATTAAGTTATTTATGGTTCTTATTATTCATTGTAGATTTACAAGGTCTCTCTCTACTCTCAGAAGATATAAAGAAAGTTTTAAGCAGATTCCAAATCCAGTGATGAAAAGTCTGGCAGTTAATTTTCAGGCCATCTCCATATACTCCCTGCTCTGTATGGTTCTTCCTCAATTCTTTTGCTCCAGTGCCTGTTTGCATTGTAATTATTTATTGTCAAGGAAACATTGGTGCTTTTTTTCCATGTCTGTTTTGAGGGGAGAGTTCATAAAGCCCCTCTCGCAGTTTCCATCTTGATCTGGATTGTATTTATCATAAAATATTACAGTTTGTCAGTACTTGAATTAGTTTTACCACACTTTTCTGGTCAACAACCATAGAACTAATTTTCAGGAAATTAGTCAGAAACGAATTTTCCCCAGTGTCCAAGAAACTAAGACTAGCCTGATCATGATATGTGGGCTCATTATGATGCAACATGAGTGGAGTGCTCACTTTTCACTTGTGAAAATTCCTGTCTTCCCTTTAAAGCTAAAATTTCAGTTCACACCTATACATCCATAAAGTATTTTAATAGTTCAATTTCTTATTAAAACAAAACAAAACAAAACAGGAAAATATCGAACAATTTTTTTTTTCTGCCATGATTTTCTCCTGCATGTCTAACATCGATACTACTTTATGCATTTTCATATGTTGCATGATATTTTGCTTGTGCATGCATATGTGGCAAACTAAATAAGCACAAAGTAGATATTAACTTTTACATGGGCAATAGAAACACTATGCAATATTAAAGTGGGGTTTTTTTTTTTTGCATATTAATCAGAGAAGCACTTTTCTTTTTCTATTCTACTGTAAAATCCCACCCTCTTTCCAAGAAACATGAGCCCTTGTGCCATCATCCAAAGGAGGAAAAATAATAACCAGCTGGGACAGAGACATTGTGTCATTCAACACTATGTATCAACATTAATCTGGTTTTAATTTGCTTATTGTTCAGCCTGAGCACTGGGGACTTAAGAGTCTCAATTTTTCCTGTAAGGAATTCCAAATAAGGTCAAAAGTCAAATGGAAAATGTAACAAGGAATGTAGGTCATGGAAATTCTTAACTGGCTAATTCCTGTCATCTGTGAAAACAAAATATGTCATAGAACCACTGTATAAACACATTGATTATTTTGTCCTTTGCATGCTTCCTCTGTCCTCCTTTATCCTTAAATTAGAACCTGGAGGCTAAAAATTTAATTGTAAACTTCTAAGACCAGACTTTGCTGTGTGAGGAAGTTTCTGAATAAGACATCAAGTTTCTAGCCATCAGAGGATAATTTATTGATACTTGTCAAAAGGAAGTATCAGTCTAACAGAAATCAAGACAAAAGGAATGCCTGATGAATTTCCTTTGAAGTGCCTTTTATAAAAGTCCTTGGTAATACATATTGATGAACTCCAAATTGTCTTGCCTGAAGGGAAAAGAAAGTAGACTGCTTTACACTGTCTTATAAATATTCATCAAAAGAACAAGACTTATGTTTCCAGGCGTGAGGTGAATGATTAGGGTTGTATGATTGCCTTGGAATCTGGATAATTAGTAAAACAGCCTATGACAGTGGGAGAATTTTAAACTTGGTATCTTGCCATCAGTCCTTTTGGATTTAAAGACAGTGCCTGCTATTCTGGAAGGAAGCAAATTTAGGGCTTGATGGATAGATATAATTAAGTTCTCCATTAGTTTCTTCTACTGTTTGTTTGCCTGTTTGTTTAGCCAAAAATTGAAGGCGAAGTTGTGTAGCATGTCTGTATTCTGAGAGGAATTAAACCACAGCATCTGCACTGTGAATGTCTTCCTGGAACAAGCTAGTGGAAAGGACTCTTTAATTAAGACAGGAAAATGCAAATAGTGGGGTTGATGTCTCAGTAGGTCTTTTGCAGAAATCTGCAGACTAGTATCCTTCTTACTTAGCTCAGCTCAATCTTGATTGTTTCATAACGTAACAGAAAGTCAACAGTTTGCCTTTCATGCTCACTTAGTGCCTCTGATAAGGATATGAATTGTATGGGAAAGATTCACCGTAAGTCATTTGGGAAAAATGTGCCTGTGCTCAGTGATCTGTGAATTTCCATCAGTTATTCAAACTGTAGCTTTCTATTGACCCTTGTAACAGACAACTAGCCTTCTACCAGCAAAGCCTCCATTCTCAGGAAACATTATCCTTTATCGTGTTTAGCACTTAAATGCAATTAGGCAAATATAATATCCTCTTTGAAGGGAAATAGTTGCTCAGTTTAAGTAACAGAAACTAATTATCTCTGTTGAATGAAGGACACATTCTGTGAGTATTTGAGTGGTGTGCTGTTTCTCAGAAGCTGAAGAGGGCAAATAGATTGTATTTCTGGGTGGAGAGCTGTAGGAGAATTTTACAGGAGATTTATATCAATTTATAGCCATATTTAAATGTAGAGTCCTAAGAAGCAAGCCAAAATGAGGTGGCAGTCAGCCCAGAACAAAGAAACTCAGCTTGTAAATAACATTATCCAAGAAACAATTTATTATGGAATAAATGGCATAACTACTAAAAGCAGTGGTATTTTGGAAGATTTTATTACCATGTAAATTGATGACCAGAAACATATAGAAGAACTTAAGGGTATCATGTAAGACTGAGTTGGGTTGAATATCTAGATGATGGTGATGATGGTGGCATTACGTTTGCACAGAGAAGAGGATGATTTTGTAGGTATATTTTCATTGTGAGATAGACTACAAACTCTCTTTTTTTATTAGTTTATCCTGTTCTGTTTGATGCGTTGTATGAGTCATACTACTTATCCCAAGAAAAATAGTTTGATATCTGGGCCTACTCAAAAAATGAAGAGTTAAGAATAACTAAATCTGCCATGCAGAAGCTCAAGAGTACAGCTGGCAATTAAACAAGCTATAGCAAACTTGCAAATGTGGAGAAACATCAAGAAAATTGATATTTTTCCCCATTGTCCATAAGGCATTATTGCAGATTTCCACAAATGTTAAAATAACATAATCTTTGTAACTACTTACAACATTTCTGTGTGGGAACAGCTCACTATTTAAATAGTAAATCTGCAATATGTACAGAACAGAAAAAAAAAAGAATAGCAGTAAAATATTTCTAAATCCTTTCTCTACCTGTAGCATTAACCTGAATCTCTGTAATGTTTCACTGAATCACTAAATTACTGCACTCTTAAGGAAAGGGAGAAAATATACACAATGACATTACAGAACTGAAATATTCTGTCAAAAATTGTTCACTGAAACACTGAAGTCTCTATTTTATTTATCGTTCCTCATTAATACCAGACAACCATTTACTTTTAAGACTACTTGTCAGGCTTCTCTGTTCTCTCTTCTACAGTTTATTTCCAGACAAGGGTTTCTGTGAACTAGTCAACTGTTGGCTAACAGTTACTATGTTGTGATTCACTCAGGGACCCTGGCTTGCACCAAAAGAAAAATATTGATCTCTGGAGATAACCACGAGTTTGAATGACTTTGTGTCTTTCGGACACCATGCTGCTTGTTTTTAAAAGCTCAAACCTTTGTTGCACTGCAGCTGTGCCCTGTTCTAGCTCTTATCCATGACCATAATAAGGCAATTCCATTACAGTTTTCTTCCTGTGTATGAGTTTAGTAACTGCAATGTTCATGGACAGAGTGTGAGCAAATGGTCAACAACCTATGGAGCGCCTCATTTTGAGTTGGGCACAGCTCAAACATGTAACTAGTGTGTGTTCAGTAACACTTCCATGTCTCTTGATTCCTTTTTCTTGTTTCACAGAGAGGAAGCTTTCTCTGTCCTGCTGTCTGTTGGAATGTATTTTTTTTAAACATACAGACATTGTACTGTCATATACATTTCTTCACAGTTAAGTCACAAGGATTCTCTTGCTTTTTTGAGTTCAGTTTTGGAGAATTTTCTCATTCAATAAGTTCTCTGTGCTGGAAACTCTTTACTACTATTTTATAGTTGTCATAATTTTTGTTTGACTCTTGCTCTTCACCTCACCTCCTGTTTTGTATTGCATTTACCCACGTCTTTCTTAAATCCTTTTTAGCTGTTGTCTTTGGCCTTAATGGCTGCCAGATTGGATTTTACCAATGCTATTATTCAAAACACATCTAGTGAAACTACCTGTCAGGTCCAATGCTCCTTACTGTTTTCTCATCTTACTGAATCAGTTTCAGGTTCAGAGCTGATGGAGTCTCTGAATCTACTCAGACACTGCTATAACACAAATTTCACTACACAGAAATTATCTGCCCCATTCCATTTCCTCATAAGCTTTGCAGAATTTGATCATCTTTTGCTGATAGCACACTTTTTTCAACTTACTTAAAGGTGGAAACATCTATAAAACTGCTGATTTCTGCCATTCTGATTTCTATAAGGAATGAACTCAATTATTCCCTCAATTATTTTATTTTCTTCATCCACAAGATACCTTTTCTGTTTATCAGATCATTCCATAGTGTTTTGGAGAAAAGAAAGGTTCCGTACTATTTTGAGATACCATTTTAGAAAGTAAAACTCTGTAAACTCCATCATGGAATATACCATTAAAAAAAAAAAAAAAAAAAAGTAAGTAAATCTTGTTATAGGATGGTTACACCTGGCAAGAACTAATTGCTCATCTGTGACAGCTGTAACTTGTAACCACTGGAAGTCCTTTACTCCTCCTCCCAAACCTTTCTTGCTCATTTGTGTAGTTACTAACATAGTATTTCTAGATTTTTTTTCTGTAGTAATAGAGTCAACAGGAGCTAAAGCTATTAGTACAGATTTGGATGTCTTTGATATATAAATATATTTCATGAAAGAACAAGGTAAGGTGTTGTTAATCCTTTAAATGGTATGATTTAAAATTTCACTAGATGTGAAAGAGATTTCCGAGGGCTAAGAAGTGACAAGTATAACTCCATTCCTAGAATAAAAGGGTCTTAAGAGATAAAACAAGAAAGTGTAGGTTACATAGTTTAACATGAGCTTTAGGGAAAAAGTCTTGATAGAGGTCAATAGGAGAATACCTGCTAAAGTATATTTTATTAAAGGTGGCCAGAATAGCTTGAGTTAAGGAAAGTCATGCTTAAATAATCTGTTAGAATACTTTGAAGATTAAACTGGCATTGGAGATAAGTGAAACTTTTTAGATATACTACATCTGGACTATCAAGAAGCATTTGGCAAGGTTCCACATCAGAGATTCCTAACTAGAAAAAAGAGTCACTTATAAGACAAGTTGCTAGATAGAAAAAAATAATAAAAGTCAAGAGACAAAATGTAGCCATGCATGGAAGCCTAATAAATTAGAAATTAATAATGAGCAGAGGATGCAGGAGTTAATTTTAAGACTGCACTTAATTATGCACAACATAGTACTAGAAAAAGGATACTGAAAAGAAGACCTCTAAGGTTCTAAAGGCCATTGAAGTTAAAGGTTTTGGATCAGAAATCAAGATGAACACCAGTCTAACACTATAGTTGTTCTGCCAGTTTGGAAGGAAAAAGTCAGAGTCAGAAGATTTGTGTTATTTAGGTATTTGGATCAAGTAATGATACACCAAAATGTGGAAAAAAAAAACCAAACCAACTCTGTAAATTTTGCCATTCTATAGATTTGAAGTAGTCTCAATTCCCAGTGCAAATAAGTGTTCATTAGGTTGTTTCCCTTCAGTTTTACCTCTATAATAGGACAGATGTACTAAATCTAAAAACTACCTAAAATATTTAAGTAACTTGGCCATTGTTCTGAAACAGCAGATAGGCAAAATCCACCAGGAGGACTGCTTTCCCTAACAACAGCTTCATCAAGTCTAAGCATCAAGACTATTAGAGTTGTACTTCTGTGATGATATTTCCTGAATTTCATTTCAACATTCTTAGAAGTCTGTGGATCATGAGGATAAATGGAAATGTACATTTCTGGTCTAATGGCTAAAGGAAGAAGGAATATTCCCAAGTGTGCGAGAAGAATGTGTATCAATTAAATAATGAAATGTCTTTATGGAAACGCGGAATCATTGTTCCACTAACAATAAACATTAAGTCCAGAATCTTTGATGGGAGCATTAAGAAAAAGCATAGATTTTAAGTATTCATTGGAAAAGATGTCACATCTTCTTAACATATCTTGCTCCTTTTTTAACTTAGTTTGACCTGGAACAGCAATCTGCACAAATTTCTTGCTCTGGCATTTGTCGAAGAGTAAACTGAAGATTGTTGAGGAATCTTTTTCTTTTTTTTTTTTCTCATAATCCATAGGGCTCTCAGGATCAACTTTTAAAAAGAATAAATGAAAATTATCAAGGTACATCAGAGGGTACCAGGCTGGCTCCTTGGCCATATGATACTAAAGATTTATAAATTACTTCACATTCTAAACCTGATCTAGTCAGAGAGAGATAGCAATCAAGTAAAGACTGTTGTATTCCCCTGAAGAGCCTAAAAAAGTGAATTTCTCTTCAACACAACAAACCAACCATTTGAACACTCTCAGCATAAGAAAATCTATGACAGGTGTCAAGGTGTTGAGATAAGGAACAGATTTGCTTTTGGCTTCTTTTATGGTTGGATGTGTAGATAATGGATTTCCATGGCAGTGTTGCTTTTCCCCTCTCATATGGCTAGAAGCACATGTACTCCACAGTGCTGGTGGAGAATATTTGTGTGTTTCTTTCTGCCATTTCTTTTAAATGAATCCATTCTTATCTGTTACCTTGACTATAAGTTAAATATTGATTCCACAGGTAATTTAATTGGTGCCAGGAATTACTGAGGTTTAGATCACAGATAATGGATTAATTGCTGTTGTTTATCCTAATAGTCACCTGGATAACAGCACAGTTATCTTCACAGTCATAAATGAATTAAATAAATAAATACATGGAAATAAATAAATAAGAAATATAAAGCTATGCAAGACCAAGATATTAAATGTTGTAGATGAGCTCAGTTAAGAACTGGTATCAGTCTCAAAACAGACTCCCACTTATGAAGTGCCTTCTTGGGTGGATCTCATCTGGTCCTATACACCTGTGGTTGTCTAAGAGGTATAACAGGTCATTGACCATTTCCACTTGGATTATTGGTGCTTTATTCAGCTCCCTGTCCCTGTCTTCCAGTTCAGGGGCCTGGGCATCCAGAGAATAACTGATCTTACTATTAAAAACCGAGGCAAAAAAGACATTCAGTACATCAGCCTTTTCCTCATCCTTTGTCACTGTTTCCCACTATCCAACAGAGGATGGAGATTCAACTTAGTCATCCATTTACTGTTAATGTATTTATAAAATTCTTTTTATTGTCTTTTATGGCATTAGCCAAATTCAGTTCCTATTGGGCTTTGACCCTTCTAATTTTCTCCCTACATAGCCTCATGAAATCTTTGTAGTCTTCCTGAGTGGCCTGCCCCTTCCCATGGGGATGATCTGATTTATAGAAAATAGGATGCTCTGATTTACAGACAATAGCCAGCATATATAAAACCAATACAGAATTAACTTTCACAAATTATTGTCTTTCCAAATAAGACAGACAAATTATTAGCAAATGATATAGACAGGTCATCTTTTTCACATTTTAAGAGCAGAATCTGTATAGAATAGATAATTCTGATGAAATGATGGGTACTAACAATCATCTTCTCATGTAGATGAATCCCTAAAATATAAATTACATAGAAAGTCAATATTATTGCTCTTTCATTATTCCTGCTTCTTTCTTTTAATTTCAGCACTCTGTTGATTTACTATATATTTCCCTTTCTCTTAACATTTCTAAGTGACACATTCTACAGCATGTGTGTATTTGACCTCTTCTTCAGTACCAATTTACTGGTACTAATTTGAGATTGGGTACAATTTTCCCCATAGTACCCTATAGCTTACAGGATAACTTATTAAGACTATAGAGACTATATTTGTGTCTATTTTACGTCTCGCTCACTTCAAAACCATTGTTTGCAATTTTCATATTGCAGAAAAGAAGAAAGCAAAATTTCTTGCTTTTTAAAATTCATTTGCTGAAGTCACACAAGGTCACCTGGGAACACAAAAGTGTTTAATGCAAAAGCTTAAAGTATCTCTGAACCACTGTGCATCTCAGAATTAGTGCTCTAAATTGATGTCTGCTGCTATCTTATCTGGTATAATCAGAAGATGTTATTTCCCTCTCATAAATCTTATTTCATGTCATTCAGGAAAAAAAGTTTTCTAAACCCCTAGCAAAAGCACATGTGTTGATGCTAGATAATAAAAACCTTTAATCTGTGTAATGAACCTTTAATATGTCCAAAAAACCATTTTTTTTCAGTGCCATTTGCACAATTTTTGTCATGCTTCTTCACCTTGCCAGCCATATCTTTCAGCAGGTGTGTTACCTGCCTCATACAGAGAAACTATAAAGTCCCCGTTTAAAGCAAAATTATTGCATGTGTCATAATGTGATAAAAAACAGTGGTACAGATCTTTTGCCACATTTCAGTTGGCAATAACAAGCATAAATATTAAAAATTACAGCTGTCTGAGAAATAATTCAGATACCTGACATGGTAGAGAGGCAGAATTTAGGAGGTGAAAGCCAGAATCATTCCTGCAGCCCAAGAACCACCCCCTGCTTGTGACACCAGATGTTTCTGCCTTGATCAGTACAAATAATTCAGATCTATAGCATGCCTAACTCTCACTTGGGTCTAGATATTAGTAATTCTTCACTTAAGTTTATCACCAGGTTTCTTACATGATGCAGAACATGGCTGAAACTTTTTCAGAATGGAAATCCAGCCCAAAACTGGGCCAGTTTTCTCTTAAAATGTGCATGAAGGGATGTGCCATGAAAACCAAGGGATTGCTGTTTCCTGATCATGTTTAATTTCCTTATGTAGACACGCCTTTTTATGACTGAATAAAATCTTGAATTTAGACTTCCAAAAATCAAGGCTGTCATTTCACTTGCCAGGTTGTCCTGAATACAGAAGTGTCAGATAAGAGATGACTGGCCTTTAACTTTTGATCACCCAATAAAAATATAGTGCAGATTCTAACTTGAAGAGAACACGCATTATGTGAGAGAATGAGGGAAATTACACCCATTATTTAGCCAGTATGAAGATGAAGGAGCAATAGAAAAAGCTATTTCAATTAACCTATAAATTAAACAAAAAGGAGACAAAAAAACATAAAGGCATATACATAGGAAGTATAAGATCTGCTGTTCTCTGCATCCCAGATATGACTGAATACATTAAAAAAAAAATAAATCCATGGTTGTTGTGGTGGGAAAGGCTGTTATATTGACACTGGTTGTCTGCAACAGAATATATTACAGAATTTGTGCTGTATATATAGCTGCTTCCAGATATATTATTTAATTCAGCAATGAACTGGGGCTAGACTTTGCATGATAAATGCTATGGCAACAGAACCCTGTTGTGTGGGATATCTTTGTAGATTAAAGTGCTTTGATTCATGTGTTGCAGCTCATACAAATGGATGCTAACAAACGTACATATAATCAACATTTTGTGTATGAGTCACATTCCTCGTAAACTCCCACCGTCAGAAACATTTAATTTCCACACATACCCATAATGCATGCTTAAGCATGCACACATATAAGACACCTGTAAGCATATGTAAGAGTATTCAGAGAAAGAATGTTGATTTTTATGCTTTTCTGTTAATTTTACAAAGTAACTTCTGTTACTTTGACTTATGCAAGTACAAAGATTATGACTGTGAAGCATGCCATTGGAAGAAAATATTGAGTCTTCGTGTAAATAATTCCCGATTAAACAATTCTGCTCACTTATTCAATATATGCTTAGTCTGTTAAATTGCTTCACTAATCTAATTAGAAATTACTTTTTAAAATAGCTTTTGTAAATAGTGAAATAAAAATTGTTATGGCTGGGGTGGCTGCCATATTTGACTTACTAAGGCAAAGTAATTTTTTTTTCATAATAAAAAATTAGCAGATTTGTTTAAAATGGGACTGTATTTAATAAAACATTATACCAGCAAAGGTCCAAAATTTTCATTCTTTTGAACACATCACTCCAACAGAATATAAAAGAGTATATGCCCCCTATTCCTTGAAAGACTTTCCTGTAGAGGAGAGGTGGGGACAGAAAATAAGAAATATAATTTTTTCTGCAACAGAATCTCCCTATTCTATAATTTTTCTTCCCTTCCCATTTGAGGCATCCACTTGGTGCCTCACTGTCCCTCCTTATAAAGTGAAAATACAGTCCAAAGAGCTGACATAGACAGTTGGGATGTTGTTAGAGAATGTTAATATACAGCTGTTAGAGCATTCATAGGAACTACTTTGAGCTCCATAAGGCTCTTTTTTGCTGTCAAAAGAAAAAAGGTTTCTGAATTGTCATTTGAACAATGCAAAACTGGAAGCAAAGATGACTTGGTGTTCTTGTTTGAGAAGTTTAGCAGCTGAATCCAATCCCCCATCAGCAACTCATGAATAATAATAAAAATAATAATAATAAAAATACAAGTGTGGTGACTAGAGCATATATGTTAAACATCTACACACATTCAGCCATTCTGTGTCAAATATATTGAATGTACCAAAGCAAGACCTAGACACCTAAGATAGTTCTAAGTAATCTAAGGAAGCCCAAGAAGGAAAGTTAGATTGGAAATATTGCCCATACTGCTGAACAAAGTGTGACACACAAGCTTGCAGATGCCAGGGATTTAAAAGCTTTTGACTGGCCTAGCTTCACAAGCTGTGCCCTTAATTACAAGTCTTTGTGTAATACTTTCAGGTATGAAACAGATAATCCTTTGAGAAGTGCAATCTGTTCAAGAGAACTCTATATAATATAAACTGCCTACTCAGTGAGTTGGAAGATGGTAAAATGCTACTGCAAACAAATGAATAATAAAAGTAAGCAGGAAAATATTTATTTTTACGCTTTAGCAAAGTGTTTACCCTGTTAATTGTTTTCACTTTGGATATGTGCAAGATATTTTGTGGTAACTGTATAATTTCTTTTAAAAATAGAAGGAAAATTCTCAACTGGATCTATGTTTGGCTCTCAATTTTTGGAAATGCCATGAGATAACAAACGCAGTGGAAAAAATCAATTTGTTGTGGCTTCTACAGCTTTATGCAAGCTTTCCTCTTTTTGCTTCATTTAAACTGTCTTCAAACTGAAATAGGAGACTCAGTTCACTACAAGTGGTCAACAGCTTTTCTGCTTGTTTATGTTATTTACCACAGGAATACAATAAAGGTTCATGACCTACCTGACATAAATCTAGCTTACTAAAATGTTACATGTGTCTTCAGCTGGGAAAGTTGCTGTTTGAGCTAATAATGGGCTTCTTCAGCTGAAATAAAGATGTGAACTGGAACAAATTGACTCTCTGGGTAAAAAACTTCCACTTTCTCCTATGTGTATATAATTCACAAGCATAATAAAGATTCAGAGCTTCAGTAGTGAGTGAATAAGGATTGTTTTAGCTTTGCTTTTATTTAGATTAAGGAATATCTGTTCTTTTCCATGTCCTGACCCAGACCTTGACGTTTCTTCAGACATTTTGTTCATGCCTATTTGGAATCGTTTGAACCCCTTGTAAAGTGGTTTTTATGGGACTGATGTCATCAGCTTAGGAAGAGAAAAAACAGTGAAGCAATAGCCTTATGTGAGAGAATTATTTGCTACATGACCCTCATTTGCAATATTAGATCTGAAAGAGACAGAAAATTTATACAACTATTTAAAATATCTTTAAATTGTTATGGTTTAATTTTTTATAGCTGCTTAGTACCATGTATTTTAATTTTCAAGTTTCTTTATAAGGGAGATTAATAACATTGTTAAACATATTATAATCAATCTATTGTAATTATTATACCTCCATACATATTTACATGGGGTAATTAATTTCTACTTCATATATGTTAGTATGTTTTTTTTAATGGGAGAAACAGTACCTCATAAAAATTCATGTTAACTTTCAATGACTTTATCAAAGGAATTTGACATGCAATTTTGACATGTCTTACTGAGCTCTGCCATACTTAGATTAATGTAGTCCTACTTCTGAAATTATAAAGTTTCCCTTGGAATGAAGCCAACATATTCTGCTGTGGCAAAAGATTTGGGGTTACTGTGAACAACTCATTGTCTCTGATTGAATTTTTTCTGTCTGATACACAGATAACACATTTTTTGCAAATTTAGAATAATTAAACCAAATCATTAATTCAGAAGAAAAATTAGGAATAAAGGAAAAGGAAATAAAATGCTCATGCCTTAGCAGTTTAATAAAAAAAAAATATTATTTTTTTTTGCTGCTGAAAACACATTAAACACAAACGTGTTTACACAAGCTAAAAAGGAGTAGAATATTAAGAAAGGATGTATTTAAATATTTATAATGATGATGAAACTATTTTCTCATTGTGAAACTTTCAATGAACCTGGAGACAGAAAATTGCGTTCAGCCTAGGCATCCAAGAATAAGAACCTCCCAGATTGCTGAACAGCACCTCAGTAATCAACATTCATATCCACAGAAGTCACATAGCTTCCATCCCCTTGTGGAATTATCCCAAAAGCCTGCATGTGTGAAATATTTCCCTGTAAAACTGAAAAACAAAGGAATGGGGAAGTGAGACCCCCTGATGTGCCCAATTTTATCACAGAAACAACACATATTTTATTCTGCTAGTCCTTGCAACTTAGAACACAATTACTCTTTTGCATCAAGTAGCCTCTGTCCCTGCTTACATCTTATTTACTTCTGTTGTTCCCAGACCACTTATTCTAATGTTTCCTATGTGAGAATCAAAATGAAGACTCCTTAGGTCTGTATGGAGAGAACTACTAATCATATTCCCCATTCTTAGAGAATGGCAACTCAGCCAAATAAACCATGATCTGCACCTGTGAATGACAGTTGCTCTTTTATAACTCATTTAATATTATTTATCAAGTGAAGATAGTTCTGTTAGGATGGTTCTTTTTCTATGGTCCTCTTGGGTGATGAATTAGGATACAATTAAGAAAACATGTACCTTAAAGAGATTTTCTATACATACTGTTAATACTCGCAGCCTACAATTTCATCTTTAAGCCCCGTGGTTTAAACAGTTTTCAGTTAAATCTTTATACCATAACACTGTTGTCCTTTTGTTATAAATTATTAATCCCAAGAAAAAGTGATAACTGCTAGCCAACCATAATGAAATCCTTTCATCTCCAAAGAGTGTAGAGGAGGTAATATGCCACTGCTGAAAATCTTTCTTTAATCCTTTCTTCTTTTAGAATACAGAGCCATGAAGATTTATCACAGTCCCATAGATTTCAAAGGAAGACTATGGCTTTGTGATGTCAATCCATAGGACCATAAAGATGCTACTTTGCCAGAGCTATATTGTACTTCTAAAGCGGAGTGAGGAAATGGATTTGTAGTAAAAATATATCTTATTACTCAATTTTCATATCAGGCATGAAAATTTGTCATTCTACTTTTTTATCATTTATATTTTTAATCACTGAATTATTTTCAGTAATGTAAACTTTAATATTTTCATACAGCTAAGGTATAAGACTTTTTTTTTCTTGATTTCCACTGTCTACTTTACTTCACAAAATATCTTTGCATCCAGCTGTAACCTTTTACGCCAATTAACTCTTTCTTTTTTTGCTTCAAGAATAATATAATTTAAAACAAAACAAAACAGTTCCTTAATGCTTTATGATGCCAATGTTCATTTGTCTGAGGAACATTTTTGTCACGTTTATTTCTGAATATTATCATGACTGTATTTTTACTGTTCCATGGTTACATGGATGTGGAGTAATGATGATGGAAAAATACAGGTAGTCTTCCTGTACTCATTACATACCAACATGCTTTCAAAGGGCTTAGCTTGTCCCCAAATCAATAATTGCTCGTTTACAGTTTCACATTTGCTGATGTGTAATAACGAGACCTCTTAAAAAAATAGATAAAGTAACTAAATAAAAATACCACACATCAATAGTACATTGCATGCTAGACATACTTTCAAAAGAGACTGAAAGAAAAGAAATCAAGTGTCTGCACCTGAGTAAAGATTGCCCACTTAAATAAGCTTAGGTGAGATGTATGCTGCTTTCAACGATGAGTTATTTTCCTTGGATGGCTAAGCTCATATAATGTCAGGCAACATGAAGATTGCTGATCTTTGGAATTCCCTATGTGATCCACGTAACAACAGATCCCTGTAAGAACAACAGCAGAATTATCTAGCTCTGCTGTTGATACAAATAAATTTATTGCTGTTGAAGCAAGGCTTACAGAAATATCACTCCAATACCTTTGAGCTGCGGACTTCTTAAAAAAAAAATAATAAATCAACCCATAGAAAAAAAAAACATATAGTGTCTCTTTTTCTTCTCAGCCTGGAGAGTCTCTCCCTCTCTCTGTCTCTCCCTTTCTCTGCAAGACCGCCTTACTCATACAGTTCCGATGCAGTGGAGCATGGCGTCATGAGACGCATATTCCTGAATTTCAATGGAGTGTAGCGATAGCGATCCTCCACGAAAATAAGAACAAGGTCCTGATCAGGCTTGGGCTACCTTCAGCGTCATCAGAAAGTGAATAAAGAGGCTTTGGTAATTCCATGGTCAGCTTCGGTACAGAGCTTCCCAGTTGCAGCTGACCAGCTGGGTACCGCGCAGTGCTCCACACGAGCACATACGCATAGACATACATATATACACGGACGCACGTACAACTTCCTTGCATGATGAAGCAAACTCCTCCCACACTCTATTCCTGGCAGAAATCTAAATGGCTGTTTTATACATATTAACCCTGTGAAACGCTGTAGGACTTTTCTATTCACTTGCCAGATAATAAACTATCCGTTTGCAAGCCTGTCACACAGTTCACAGATCAAAGAATCAAGGTGTCACCAGCCTGCTTTACTAGAGCTATCACTGGTTCTTTACTGCCTAGTTATGCTTGCATAGTCCTTAGACATTTTTTGTCTTGAGGTTACTTACCCCATTCAAGTACCCTATTTTCCTTTTCATGGCATCTGTAGCACAAGCTTGCTGGCTGAAAAAATATCACACAAAAAAATGCAAAAGTTCATCCCTCCCCCATGATTTAACTCACTTTCCTCCCATCCTGCTTGTCTGCTTTTGAACATAGTCAAATTTTCTGTTAAAATTAAAAACCAACCAAAGGAAAAAAAAAAAAAAAGAAAAGGCAAGCCTAATAAAAAGATTTAAATTTAATAAGGGAATCCTTCTTAAAAAAAGAACATTTTAGAGACCTATTTCCTGTTATTGTGTATTCATTAGGTTTAATTATATAATATGTATTCCACATCTTTTAGGACAATAAAAAAAAAAGCAGGGTGGGGAAGATGGGAGATGAGGAGATAGGCAGTCCATTTGGGGGTAATATTTATACCTCTTTACTAGAACAACAAAGTCCCCCAGTTTTCTGTCATGTGCTCTTTAGACTTGGTTTCCATCCATTGCATAAAAAGGAAGCCTGATGAACAAGTTCTTGTTCAAGTCTTTCTGCCAAGAGAGTGTCTATACTCGTAATTTATGAGTAATGGGCTACATCTGTGATATCCAGCTCTTAGACTGTTTTGGTATTTCAGTAATTACAACAGTTTCATTAACATTTAAAGGGAATAGTCAGCTCAATAACAGTAAGAGACTATTTTGTACAGCATGGATCTATTTTACATTTGCATTTGACATTTGATAATCTCTACATATAAGCTCTTAGCCATACAAATGGGATGTTGCTCAGAGGAAAAATTAACCCAGAAATAGCTTCTTAGTAAAACTGTGAAACTGAAGAATAAATATCCAAGACATTTGTGGATGAAGAGTACCTTTTCCACAGTCTTATATTTGTTTTAAATATGAAACAGTTTTTATATATTTAGTTTGTACTTGTGACATATGTCTACATTTAAAAGAAATAGAAGCAGGAAGCTGAATGAGTGGTAAAACAATCAACAGGTCAGATAATCTGCATATATTGTCTATGTGTATCTAATAATAAAATCAGACATGTTTCTGAAATGTCAACTTTTCATTTATAGCAGTTTTCATTTTACAGTATCATTCCCCTTACAGCTTCACTTCTGCCTTGCACTGCTGAGGCAATTAACTAGAATCAACAACAAAAAATATCATTGTCATTAGCATAGTAGTAATAGAGGGCAAGCAGTAAACAGTAAATAAAATTCACTTTAGACAGGTTTAATTTTATGAACATGCGAATAAACAGTCTTAAATTCTGCATACTTTATGAACTTAGGAACCATACTGTTCTATAAAAATGGTAGCTCAATGATTAGCAGCAGTGAAAAAAGGCAAATTAAATGCTAGTAACTACTGGAAAAGGAGTAAGGAACAAAGCACAAAGCATAAAATATCACTGCCTAATTTAATGAAGACATAGTTCTCCCATATTCTGAACACTATAGTTCTATCCTCATTGCTGAGTAATATGGCAGAAATGGAGAAAGATCATTGGAAGGTGACCAAAGAAATAAAATACACAAAGTTGTTTCTTGTAAGGAAGGATCACACAGATGAGTCCTTTTTCAGAACTAATTGTGGAATATGTTTTTAGTGCAAGCATCAGTCCAATATTATAATGATATTTAAAAAATCAGCCTATATGAAAATGTAAAACAAAACTGAAAACATTTTCATTTTTTTTCCAGCAAATAGAGATGCTTTGAAAGTATAAATATCAGGACAGATTTTAAATTGGAAAGTAATTTATATCATGTATGGTTGCTGTCTTTTAATACATGTATTCTCCTGTTGACACACAGGGTTACTCTGTTAGCTGAAGATGCTATACTTGAATTTTGTACAGAAATAAAGGAATTCTGAATGTAATGAGTCACTCTATCAGTACAAGTCAAATTATTTTTCCATTCCTTTATAGCACTAAAGTCATTCCTCAACATTATAAGTCCTGAGCTGTAATTAGTTTCTGGATTTAAAAATTTCTGATAAGTTCTATTGCTCTTTGTCTTTGTGCAACTGATTTCCCATTCACATGGAGTCTTTTTAGATGGTGAAAAATAATTCTGTGTTTGTCTTGTAGCACAAGGGCAACTGAGCTCCTATCTCATCCAAATAATTTGATCTGTGGTCTAAACCACTTTGTAGTATATATGTTGCGTGGACATTGAATTGCAGCATCAGCCTAGAAACAATGTACTCAAAATTTCCATGCATTTTAAGCAGGATGAAAGTTCTAGTCTTAATTCCCATTGATTGAAAAATCAGGTTGCACAAACCACATATCTCACTATGGCATTATAGAATGATTTTAATATATTTTCCAGGTGAGCAGAAGTTTTGACTATTATACCAAAAAAGAAAAAAAAAGATAAAAGAAAAAAAGGAATGAATGTAAAATAAATATAAAATTAATATATTAATTGTGGATGATTACAGACCAGTTTTATGATTGGAGCACAAAACAGTAACAGATACCCTTTCATCAGAATTTATTTACAATACAGATGTGAGGCTCTACAACTGCAGTTAAAAAAAAAAAGGAGATATGGAACTATATGAATCAGAAACATCTCTTTTTCTCTTCTAAAAAATGCTATACATTCTCAGCACAAATTTTTCAATTTGTTTGTTGCAGGCCTGGTTCATATCACCTGACTAAAGCAAATAGCTGAGGTGTTTCAGCTGGGAACCTAGCCCCAGTGAGCTCTCCTGTCACTGGAGACAGTTACCATCTCCTTTGATGAGATTTGGGATCAGGCTTCTCCAATGATCCACACCAGTCTAGAGTTAAATGGTGTGTTCTCATAAAAGGGATGTTGTAAACTAGGTTGCTAACCATTGAACTGGAAGTGAGGAAAAGCATAGGAGGCTGCAAATAGTAGGATAACAGCAGACTACAGCAAGCACTGGACCCTGCTGACTTGAATGTCCCTCACCTTCTGTTTTGCTGGCAAGAAATCAAGCAGACACTACCAGGAGTATGGTGAAGGAGAGAAACACTCAACAAGGTCTCAGTTTACCTTGGAAATGGCAGTCACAGTGCGTGACGTGTGTGTGCCTGTGTGCAATATGCATGTCTGGGTGACAATTTCCAATGCTGGCCACATGCCAGTGGGCTGGAATCTGCTTTTTTTCAAATGTGCTCCTCAGTTCCACTAAGGGAAACTCAGATGTTTACCCAAGTCTGTTAAGATACCTTGCATAGGCAGTTGGGGAGTCTAGACTGGTCACATAAATCCAGTAGTCCTCCCAGTGTGTACCAACTGTACCCACAATCTGGATCATCCCAGCAATCTGATCACACTTGAACTCCATGGAGACTTTTAAGATCTCATACAAGGAGAAGAGTATCCTTATCTGAGGACCTAGTTGTCTAGAAATCCTGTAGCTACAGTTGACTCAACCTGGAGCTGTACATGCAGTCCAGAACAGTTTCTCTTCTAGATCTGCTTATCTTTTGAAGCAGAAAGTCATTTTCATTCTGAGTGTCATTGAAATATTTTTTTTTCCTCTTTTGAAGATGAAATATTTAATAATTTTTTGTCAATTGCAAATTGTTTCACTTCAGGCTTTTAAAAGACTTTTCTGAAAACTAATTTAAGACTTTGTGAAATTGCTTTAATTTTTCAATTCAAATAAGTAATTAATTTACTTTATTAGTATATTGAAGAAAAAAATATAAGCTAATACCTCAAAGTGGTACTTTCTTTTTCTGTTTGATATTATAAACAGTGTAAACATAGTTATTCAAGACTGTTTTTTTCTTTCAGAAATGTAAATTCTGAACTTGCTCTGCCACAGGCTTCACATGTATAATACTGAAGGAGCTACAGAGAGCCTTCAGTGATAGTAGATGTAATAGAATTGCTTTTGGTCATAAAAGATAAAATTTTAGGAAAAGTAAAGGTGACTGTTTTAATAATTTCTCCCCTTCTTGACATTTTAAAAAACATTTCATCAAAAGACATTTTAAAAAATAATTAGAGCATATTCCTCTGTAATGAATATAGGGTCAGAACTCAGTCAAAAAGAAGGCAAGACCTTGAACTTCAGAAAAGGAAACTTCCAGCTCTTCAAGGAGTTAGTCAATAGGATATCCTGGGAAAAAGACCTCAGAGATAAGGGGGCAGAACAGAGCTGGCAGATTTTTAAGGACACTCTTCAGATACTTTAAGAGATCTTGATCCCCAGCTGTAAGAAATCAAGCAAGAAAAGGAAGAGACCAGTGTGGCTGAGCCAAGACTACTGGTCAAACTAAAAAGCAAGAAGAAGCATCACAGGCAGTAGAAGCAGAAACAAATACCCCAGGAAGAGTATGATGTCAGATGTTACATCTTTTGTCATTATTGTACTAAAATTACTGTGGTATAAATAAATAAAGAACTGGACTCTTTTATTGTTCCTCACTACAAAGCTGTTTATATCCAAGATCAAATTTTCTATCTGCTGAAATGGATAAAGAGAAGGTTCATTATCACATCAGCTCTAACAAAATAAACTTTTCTGCAAAGCAGTACTACTACAATTTAAACTTCTTCTCACTGATATAGCAGTCTGCCAGGATTTGATTAGCAACAGCAAGGTCTGGGTTCAATTTCAAAGGGTCACATCAAATTGAGCCCCCATCTAAAAACCTGAGAAAATTAAATTAAACTGTCTTGGGTGCTCAGTGAGCTGTACTTCCCTCCACTCTCAAGTGATGAATCTATTGGGTTAATGGAACAGTAAGATGTTGAAAGAAGTGAAAAAAAGAGAGGAAAACAGACATCTAAACAGTACAGCAAATAGTTGGCTACAGCTTTGCTACAGAAGAGACAGCACTCACTTTTGTTGATGAGATAAATACAGTGGTAGCTTATCTCCTTGCAATCTTCTCCCATAAAACTCAATTATTTCATGGTTTTGCAAAATTTGGTGGCTGTAACAACTATTCTTAGGTAGTCAGAGCTCAGATAGAATCCAGCTTTCTTGGTGCTGTGAGCTATACAGTAAGCATTCCTGTGGCCTGGGAACACATAGTATACACAACGTGGTGTATTCACAAGCCTTTTGAGACTAACTGGCAACTAGAACACTTTTCAGGAAGGGAGGGAGAAGTGGATTTAAAAATATGTAGACATACAGAGAGGTCAAACTCAGGTGTCCCATGTTCTGTTTATTTGTTGTTGCTATTCAGTCATCAACTGCACAGGAGAAGCATCCACACTCTATTTCTTGAGGTTTAAAATAAGTGAGGAAGGAGCTCCACTGAGGAAGGTTTTGGGCTATACCCAACAAAGCTGGCAAAGGAAGGTTCTTCTTTGCTCTGAGTAAAGCAGCCAGTCACTCCTTTTAGCCTTTTGCACTAACCAGCTTTCAGAAGCTAACAGTGAAGCTCTTCACTGTCCTGGCTCTTATGATTCCCAGTGTTAGGCACCAAAATTTCTTCAGGCATCACCCAAGTAACAAAAGCATGTAGTGTATGGTCTGAATGACACCTTGGGTGTCAGAAATCCAGAGGCTGACACTGCAAAGATTAGCATGAAGCCTCTTTATAGAACTAACCTTAGGTTCGTATTATTTAGGGATCCCAACTAATCCAGAATCCTTAAAAGAGTTTCTAATCTACTCAGTCAGTAGTGCATTTGACTCTTTCATCTGAAGGCATTGAACTCCATAGGCAATTACTAGCCCAGGGAGCTATTTATCTCGCATATCAATGACGTTATAAAATATTAATGAACAATACGTGTCAAATAGCCATTTGAAATCAGTAGGTCATTGGGAAAAAAGGAGCTCCCAGCTCATACCTCTGAAGAAAACTAATGTACCCTAAGTGATTCTGGTAACTAATCAAATATATCCCACATGATCTAGTAAGACCTATGGCGAGATTGCTATTTAATAAGACCACACATTGAAAGGCAATATCTGCCTTATCCTAGATGACAGCTGTATTTATCAAAGTCAATGTCTGCAGAGTCAGAAACTACTCTCTACTGCAAAAGCAATGATTCTTTTGGGTGCTGACTATATTTTATCACTAACGCATTTGGCTGCATGCAATGTGATACATCTAAAGCATTCTAAAGGCCTGGCAAAGAATTCCCAACTATTAATGCTTCTTTAAAGCTTTGACTAACCTTACCATATCTTAAA
>JANHGL010002265.1:0-29247 GCA_024611195.1 Ceyx melanurus
GGGGGGGCGGGGCGGGGTGGACTCTGCGCTGCTGGGCCCTGCTCTGGGTGCCCTGCTGGGGCAGGGGGTGGCACCAGAGCATCTCCAGAGGTTCCTTCCAAGCCCTCCCCATGCTGAGATTTTGCAACCAGACCCACCTCTACTTCAGGCTCTAATCTGCTTGTTTTGCCTCCTAGGAATCTACAAGCTGCCATAGGAGCCTACTATGATTTCGAGAGTCCAAATATCAACGTCCCCTCCATGTCCTTTGTTGAAGATGTCACCATAGGTGAAGGAGAGTCCATCCCTCCCGACACCCAGTTTACAAAGACGTGGAGGATACAAAACACAGGTGAGGCTTCCAGGCTGCAGCAGCCTGTGTGGTATGCCAGAGGGTGGCAGGTACAGGGGAAGAGCTGCTGGCTGGAGGCAGGAGCTCCTTGTGCATGGAACTTGGAGCAGAGCCACCCTGCTCCTGCCAACCTGTGTGGATTCCCCTCCTTACGCTGGCACAAACATCTTGTGGCAGGATGTGCAGATCAGCCAGTTCAGCAGCCTCGTTGCTCCTGTCACCACACACACAAAAAGCTCTAGGAAACATTCAGTTATAATAAATTGAAACATGGCTTCTTTATTATTTTGTTTTATTGATTCTTTTCCTTGTTTCTCAAGGAAGCAGTTAGATCTGAAAATTAAGAATCCTTAGTCATATTTCTGATCACTTTATGTGAATAAATGGGGTAAGTTTTTAAGTCAGTGAGGAGAGAATTTTTAATTTCTAGGTCTTTTAGGTCACAGCCAGTCTATGTGTTGCCACTGCCCTCATCACACCCCTTCCCTGTCATTGGTCATTCAGCTCCTCTGCTGGAGTGACGCAGTGAGATAACTGACAAGAAGCAGCAACCTGAGGGTAACGTGGCAGGTGCCCTTTTCCTTTTTAATGCTTGACAGAATGTTTTTTTCATGCTCTAAGAGGATGTGAGGCTGGTGAGACCACATTCCAGGATGAAATCGGTCAAAGCAGTGACTGGAATCCAGGAAGTGAGGCAGGGCAGAATGCATTCTGGTGTGCTCCATCAGTGGGGATGTAGTCAGAGGGAAAACGAGAGCAAGGCTGCAGAGTGGACACCTTGTCTTCCAGCATGGCAATGACAGGATGCTGTGCATGTCTGAGCTGTGTGTCTGAATTTAATTGACCTGCTTGCACTTTTGTGAAGGATGATAGCACAGCAAGGTATGATGGTATGAGTCATTGTGAGTGGAGTTCAGCTATGCCAGTGTTTCTGCTTGTAAATAACTGCAGTACTCGAGTGCTGTATGTGTGTGCTGAATGCTGCAGTGTGCAGACTAAAACCACACTGAAATCCAGCAGAGTTTCATCAGGGCATGGGAGGTGAGAAGGGAGGGGTGTGTGCTTAAGAACACTCATTTAGAGAGACTGGGCTTCATTATTTCAGTGTGCTTGTTCTGCCTCTTTGTTTGACTTGGGACAATGGAAAGGCAACACGTATGTCTTGCTGAAACTCAAGTAAGGTGAAAAATTGACTGGCAAATTTTATCCTCACTGTCTCAAACACAGCTCTTGGAAATGTGAGTTTGACAGGTCCTGTTTCTCCACTGTTAGCGTGTGTGTTGATTACACTGTCTTGCTCCTTTCAGACTCCTTCCTCTCTTGTTCCTCTGATGTACTCTTTCCTGCATGCAAATTCAGCCTTAATTTCACATCCTCATTCAAGTGATGTTTCATTGTTCTTGGAATGTTTGACCTTCTGCAATCTGTGTGCCTTCTGAAACGAGGAAAGGCTGTTCCTGGCAAGGCCAGCATTTGTTTTGGCTTCTGTGTGGGTTAAAGCCTGACATCTTAAGAGGTACATCTGTACTGGAACAGTGGTGCCGGAGGCCAGGTCTTGTTAGAACCAGGCTGTTGGGGCACGTTTGAGTCAAATGCATCTCCACTGCTGTGTGACAACTCTGCAGTTTAGGGAGGACTGGAGCATTTTAAAGCCATGTTATGGTTTAATTAAGGTATAATATCAAAGGGCTGTAGTGTTTCCAGATAATATCTGCTTGTTAAGTAGATAACTGAAGTAAAGCCAAGGTTTTTAACAGCTCTACAGGAAGCTTTGATTAAATGACTAAAGTTCTAGAACACAAAATACCTGAGGCATGTGTCACTGCAGCGCTTAGTGTCTGACGAGTATGATGAGCAGAGCCCCGAGAGATTGACAGCTTTAAGCTGGGTTCAGTCTGGTTTTCATATGTGTGATTAAAAAGTAATACCCTGCTCTCATACCTTCCAGGATGGTGCTGGGTTTGTCTGCCAAAAGACCGTTTGTATAGTCGAGCCATTGCTGAAAGAGCAGCAGGATTTAACAGACTTGCTGCCTCTTCCCACTCTACCCCCAGCTGCTGCTGGCTCTGCAGGACAGTTACTACCATTTATCATCTCCTGAGAGATGAGTGCACTGGAACACAATGACATAATCATCATTTCATTTTATGGGGCTTATCAGTTGCAGAGTCCTAGGCACCTTGCGAGTCTGAAGCCATTAAATCCGATAAAAATCACATAAATAATTTAAACTAAACCATGTTGCTGGGCTGCCAACCTTTGCAGAGGAGACTTCATGCTCAACTCCCACACGCCATAGTCTGAGGTCAGCTAGTCACTCAGCTCTTCTTTCAGAGACCTCCTTATCTCAGCACTGTTTCCAACTGCAGAGATCCATCCCCCACCCTGAACATCCCACTCTGCTTGTTCACATCACACCTTCCCTAGATTGTGAATTCCATAAATAAGGACTGGGCTAGAAAACCAGTCCTTGCCATGTCTTCACTGAAGTGGTCACAGGGATTAAATTAGCAGGCAGGCTGTTGCAGAGGATGCTCTCTGGGGTAGCTGAAGGGTAATCAGCATCCACTGTTCTTATCTTAGGTCTGGAGCAGGAGTGGAGCCCCAGGGGTGGTTCCAGGCTTCCCCTGGCTGTTCTCGGCCGAGCAGGAGGCATTGGCAGAGCCACTGGCTTAGTCATGTCACATTGCTGGGGAAGAAGTGAAAGAAAACTCTGCTAAGCTGCTTTTTCACGAGTCTCAGAAGCACTTTTCTTTTTGTGTGCCCCAGCAGTTGTTATCTTTGGCAGAGAGGGCTGTGCTTGCACGCAGGAGCTGGTCTCTGTGTCTGCACAGATTGCCAGGTCACGCTGTCAGTCCTGCTCTCTGCAGTCCAAACACCCATCTCTGTGAGTACATCATATGGTCACAGTCCTGTCCACCTTTGCAGCAGCCTGGGAGAAGGGCTGGTGCAAGAAGGGAGATAAATCCATTTAGAAAACAGCACCAGCTCTTCAATTACAGCTCAAACTATTAGTTCCTCCTGAGACTGCTAAAAGGCTTAAAAAAGAATGAATCCCTGAAAGAAAATGGTTCCGGTACCTTATATTAATAACATGTATTTTGATGTCACAGGGCTCAGGAGCCAAGTGTTGGGAGGCAGAAAGGGGGGGGGTACTCACCCCTAGGTCTGACCTCATCTTTGTCTCTAGCATTGGTAAAACATAAATGTGTTGGTTACATTTGCTTTTTCTGTTGTTTTCTGTTTTGGTGGGGTTTTGTTTGTTTGGGTTTTTTGTTTTTCTAAATTTCAGCTGTTACACTGAGTGTTTTTCTGTGTAAAGAAGACGTAGAGATTATTAAAACAGAAATATAAATTGTCATGCTGGTCCCAGAAAGGACCAGTTAAGCTTTGTCTGAAAACCATTCTTTTTCAGCATCCATCACTGGCTGTCGTGCTCTCTTGGTGTTCCTTTGGCTGGCCAACAATTGCACAACTGTTTAAGGAGCTCCCACAGCAGGCACAAAGCTTCTCCTGGTGCACTGTCACTAATTCCTCTGTTTCACCCCAGGGACGGAGGCCTGGCCCCCGGGGGTTTGCCTGAAGTACGTTGGGGGAGACCAGTTTGGGCACGTGAACATGGTGATGGTGAGGTCCCTGGAGCCCCAGGAGATGGCAGATGTCAGCGTGCAGATGTGCAGCCCCAGCACGGCAGGGATGTATCAGGGACAGTGGAGGATGTGCACTGCCACGGGACTCTACTACGGAGGTGAGTGAGTGTGCCTCAGGTGTGAGCAAATGGCCTCTCCTGGCCCCTCAGCTGCTGCCGTGATGGGAGATGGGGAAGGTAGAGATCTGCCAGCTCCAGGGCTAAATATAGCCAGCAGAACAGAGGAAACATCAAGTGAGCTGCTTTGTTGTCTTGGTCAGCAGAGATCTGTTTTCCAAACACTGTAACCAATTGCAGATTACACAGAGCTCTGAAAAACAACCAGACTCGTGTGTGGTTCTCCCGGGGCTCTTTCCCAGTGTCCTTGGCAGGATTCTTTCCCAGCACTGAACATTGGGAATTACATATGGGTGTAAAAATCTACTGAAGTGGTGAAAGTCTCATCTGAGAAGCCAGGTTAAGGCCTGGGCTGTGATGGTGTATCCTGATGCATCTGCTCTGGACTGGCGGTTTTTTCTGTGTTTAAACCCACTTTTGATGTTTTTCCTGCTGCCTCAGCCTGAGCCACCAACATCTTCCTTCATTTGGAGCCTTCCCCTCCTTTTTAACCAGCTGCAGTTCATCCTGAGAACGGCTCTGCTTTGGCAGCTGGAGCCTCCCGAGCTACACGGGCTTGGGTGAGACTGTTAGCACTCTGAGTCACAAACAGCTCTGCTCAGGGGGACAGCATTTTGGGTCAGAACTGTCAGTAAATGGCAAAGGCTTGAGGTGTCAGGAGTCCGGGGGGAGCGCTGGGTGCGGTGCCGCGCGTGGCCAGCAGGGGGCGCGGAGGAGCCGCGGGGGGGGCTCTGGGCTGATGCGCGGCCCCGCGGGTCGGGGGGAGGTCCCTGGGCTGATGCGCGGCCCCGCGGGGGGTTTGTACCGTCCAGTCCCGCTGCCTTTGGGCTGCAAACACAACCTGCCGTGCTGTTAAACCTGGGGGTGACTGGAAGGAGGGAATGGATCATAGACCCTTGGATGGTTTGGGGTGGAAGGGAAATTAAAGATCTCCTGGTTCCAGCCCCCTGCCATGACAGGGACTCCTGCTGCTAGACCAGGCTGCTCAGAGCCTGCCCTTGAACGCTGCTAGGGATGGGCATCCACAGCTTCCCTGGGTAGCCTGTGCCAGTGTCTCACCACCCGTGCAGTGTCTCTGCTGTGCTGAGAACCCAGAGCTGGACCCAGCCCTGCAGGGGTCTCCCAGAGCCCTGGGAGCAGAGGAGCAGGATTCCCCCTGGCACTGCTGCCCACACTGCCAGTGGCTCTGAGCCCACAGTGCCAGCTCAGCTGCAGCTTTTCGCCCCCAGCACCTCCAGGTGCTTCTCTCCAGGACTGCTCTCCATCCTTTCATCCCCAGCCAGGGCAGAACCTTGCACTTGAGAAGTGGTGGTGGTGAAACTGCACAGCAGAAGTACCTGCTGTGTGCTCCCCCAGGCCACCAGTGACAGCACAAAACAGCCCCCTGTAGGTTAATGCTTGGCTGCAAAAACCTGGAAACAATTACATGTGACACGAGGTGCTGTTATTAGATCTGCCAAGAGGAGATAAAGTATTGTTGCTGTTCTTTTTAATTCCCCCTCTCCAAGCAGCAAAACAAAACTGGAGCACATTTAATGGAGAGGTGGAAAAAAAACAAAGGACAATTAAACTTCATCTGGATACGTACCACATAATGTGTTTACATAAATAGGGGAGAATGTTTGCATGGAGTATAAATCAAATGGTGAGTAAAAGAGAGACCTTACCTATGTGCAAGAGACAGACACATTAGGTTAGATCTATAAATATGGTTCTTCTAAGCACTCCACAGAAAGTCTACCAAGCCTGCATATCTCACCCACCTGCTGTGAGTGTTTTGGAGCTGGAGTGGAGATATTTTGCAGTGAATTGACATAAACATAATTACCTTCTCAGTCACCCTTTTGTTGTTTTATTTTAATAGTCGGGCCTTTCAAAGCTAAACAAAAACCATTGCCTTTCCTGTCAGAGTAGAAGATTGGCAGTGATACCTCCCAGCTCTCATTTCAGTCTGGCTGTGTAGCCTTGGATAAAGTCACTTAAGGTTTTGTTTTTTCAGTGGTAGTCTGCAGTGTGGAGCTTCGAGTTGCCATGTCAGCTTGCTTTTCATGTTCTTAGCTGCTCGTGGAAGTTCAGTAGCAGTAAAACTTGCCTGGTTTTGGTGCAAGGCTGTGCAGTAATTAGTGTTTAATCAGTACTCCTGATGCTTCATAACGTTGTGTTTGAAACACTCCTTGCTGTTGTAAAGGTCGGGATTCACGTGCTGTTTTTCTCCTCCCTCCTCCTCCTTCCTAAACTCCATCCAGTGCCAACGTGAGTGTCTCTTTTCCACAGATGTCATCTGGGTGATCCTCAGCGTGGAGGCTGGAGGACTTCTGGGTGTCACACAGCAGCTGTCATCCTTTGAAACGGAGTTCAACACGCAGCCGCACCGCAAGGTAGAAGGAAACTTTAACCCCTTCGCCTCTCCACAGAAGAACAGGCAACCAGATGAAAACAACCTAAAAGACCCTGGGGGTTCCGAGCTAGGCACAATCAGCAAAAACACATGGGGGCCTGCTCCTGACCAAATCGAACAAGATCAGAATGGACTGTCACAAAACTCTGTAAATCTCTCCCCCAGCAGTCACTCGAACAACTTGTCGGTAGTGACGTACAGTAAGGTAGGTGCCCTGGGGGAGCAGGAGAATGGGTAGGTGATGACACTGGCATGTGTGGCATAGCTCTCCGTTACAAACTGCAAAGCCCTTCCCTTCTGCTTCTGCCAGACCTGCTAAGGAAGGTTTTGAATTTGACTCTCTGACTCTGCCAACTCCTCGTGTTGCGTTACGATATTTTTGCCTCTGATAGACTCTACCAGATTCACCTTTTTGTTTTGTTTTCATTTTTTTTTTGCTTCAAGTCCTCCTTTAAATTTCTATAATCTTGTCTGGGTGCTGTAACTATCAGTGGCTGGAGCCCCCTCCAGCTGCGTGTGCAAATAAGTCAAAATATCTCTCTAGATGTGCTCCTGAGTTCTGCATCATTCTTGCAAAGGAAAAAAAAACACATGCAACCCCACCCCCAAACCTAAGATTAAGCAGACAACTTCTTTTTAGCTGGTGTGGGGAGACTACAGAGTTCAACATTCTGATCCCAGAAGCTACCTGTCAGGAACAGCCCATCAAAGGACTATTCCTGTCTGTGTCCTTGTCTTGTTTATAATTGTAGGTGACTTCTACATTATATTTACTTTAAATCTCTCTCAAAAGCTTGCTTGGTGGATGCTATATGAGTCTGAGTGATATTTTGACTGTTTTTATTTGCTTGTGTGTGAAAACTGAACCGCAGGATTATTTACAACTCGGAATCCACCTGTTAATGCAGCCAGTTTGTGTAGGTGTGTACTGTCGTATGTCAAACTAGTTTGATTTTTAAACTCCTTTACCAATGCTTTACTGTACTTTAAGCAGGCTGTGTAGGACAATAACACTTGGTTGCTGAATGACTTAATAAAGCCCTAATGTTAGTTCACCTACAGCACTTTAGTTCCTAACTGGATGAACTGCCTGTCCTCTATCATTGGATCATATTTTAGTGACCTACTTTGCACCAGGGCTATGCATTTATGTTTCTAACTGATGGCATGTGTGGGATTAACTGTCTGACAGACTGCCAACCACCCTTTTTGTGTTTTGCACCCCAAACATAAATGGCTATCAGCTGGACTGGCTCCTGCTGCGAGATTCCCACTCACTACATGTGAACTAGATGGCTCAAAAATGATAAAATAAAGCCTTTCACCTCTCAGTTCAAATACAGGCTGAATGAGCAGGGCCTGGAAGCTGCTGCCCTGCAGCCAGGGCATGGTGGGTAGTGGTGTTCCATCCAGGAGCCTGCCTCTTGTCTGCCTGCAGAGGTGTGAGGTCGTTGTATGGCTTTGGGAGCTCTATGCTGCAGCCAGCCCTGGTCATCAGTTGGTGAATAATAAACCAGCCCCTGAGGACACTGAGGCAGTGCCCACACCTAAGCCCTGCACTAGCTTTAATTTAGGTGGGAAAACTCAGTTCCAACCTTGGTAGTCAGCTTTAGGTTAGAGGTGGCTTGGTTTTTGTGTTTTGTTTTTGGGGTGGTTTGGTGTTTTTTGGGTTGGCTGGTTGGTTTTGTTCCCTTGTCTCTTTTCTGAGTGCAGAGCTTGAAAATGGCTTGGTAGCTGATTTGCACTTGCAGGTGGGTAGATGTGGAGCTGCTGAAACACCCCCTTCTGAGAGAGTTCCTGTGGAGAAATGCAGAATGGGGGCTTGGCAGTAGAGTGGCCTTCAGGTCTCACCAGTCTCCAGGGGATTGGTATCCTTGCCCCTCCTAGGGAGAGCAGAGCAGTGTGGGCACCAGGAGGCCCAGCCTTGCCTGGGTGGCTGAGCAGTGGGTGCTTTGTCCTCTCCAAGAACATGGGCATAAGAAACCAACACCTCCTGGAGGAGCAGTGACACAGTCAAGGTCAGCTCTGGTGTGGAAAACCAAAGGCAGAGAGTGACACTACCAGAGAGGATTTCACTGAATGTGATTAAGCTGATGTAGCTGTAACCCAAAGGCCCTGATCAGAACCTCCAGGAGATGTGAACCCTTCTAGCCTAACCTCAGATGTAGGGCAGGTGGCCTTTCTTCCTTTTGTTGTTGTTTTGGTTTGTTTTGTTGTTATTATGCTTGTTTCTTTTTATATTTAGGTGAATTTGAGGTGGATTATCTGAGATAAAAGCAGAAATGTTTTTTGCTTGCTTCAGAAGGGATAACTTCATGGCTCTTTTCAGAAATGGGGTGGGCTATGTGAAAGCTTTGGGGTTTTTTTGTTGGTTTGTTGGGGTTTTTTGGGGGGTGGTGCTTTTTTTGAGGGTTTTTGTTTCTTTTACAGTGTTTCTGTTTGTGACATGATCAAACAGGTTAGCTTGTCCCTGGGAGGCTGTTAGTAAGGCAGAAGATCAGAGTCCCATTGCAGCCTTGCCTCCCTGGCCAGGGCAGGAGGAATTCTGCCCCGAGGTCAGTGTTGACATCCATACAACCCTGGTTCTATAGGCACCAGGCAGAGTAGGTTTGACATCCTGGACACTCAGTCTCATGTAAAATCCCAGGTGCAGATGCTCACCATGCCCAGGGCAGGCCTGGCACTGGCACGAGCCCTCTTGCTGCAGTCAGGCAAGCCTGGAGAAGAAGATTGGTACCCTTTTGTTGTTGTTGTTGGTTTTGTTTTGCTCCAAGAAGGGGTGATGTGTG
This sequence comes from Ceyx melanurus, assembly GCA_024611195.1. NCBI lineage: Eukaryota > Metazoa > Chordata > Aves > Coraciiformes > Alcedinidae > Ceyx > Ceyx melanurus. The sequence continues at coordinate 9,285 of JANHGL010002265.1, forward strand.
AGCAGCATCCCCAGCTGGGGGATTAAGAGGAATCAGGCTTATTGGGGTGATGTCAGAGGCATTAAACCACCCGATTAGCAGGGGGTGTTGCAGTGTCTGTTGGCAAAAGCTGCATCTGCCCATCTTCCCCGGGGACTTGACCTGGTCTCTGCTGCTTGAGGGGGCAAAAAACTGCAGTTGGAGCTGTTGCCATGTGATTGGATGGTGATGTGAAAGGCTTTATTTCAGGTTCTGGGAGCAGAGTGGGCTGGTTGTGTCATCAGCTGGTAGGATTCCTGCAGTTAGTGTCTGGTTCTCTGCTTCCCTGTGTTCAGGGGAGTGAATCCTCACTCAGTTTGACTTGGTGAGGGACAGCAGAGGGGATGGGGGTGTTTAAAAGGGCCTGTGTCCCATACCTACAAGTAATGGAAGCCCTTCAAAATGTCTCTGATTGCTCTGGAGGCCTCCTCCAAAAAAGATGGAGACCCCCACGCTGCACAAGACTGTGAAAGGTTGGAGGTAAAGCAGCAGTCCCTGGCACCTGCACCTGTACAACGTGCCAGCAGTTGCCAGAGCTCTCCCTCTGCAGAGTGAGCAGCTGTGACTGGAACTCCCCGGTGGAGGCAGGATCTCAGTGACACTGACCTGCCATCTGCTGTTGAAGGAGAACCACGTGGAAAGGGTCAGAATGCCTTTGTCCACCAGCACAGAGCTGGCTTGGATGCCTTGCTCAGTGAAACCTTCCTAGGCAAAAGGAGGAAAAAAAAAATCCAAAGCAAGATGCTGAATTCCCTGTAAGTAGAGAGGATGGAACCCGTGCTGTGGCTGAACCAAAACGAGTGAGATCTGTTGCAGTGTGCACCCTCCCTGCGCCCACCCTGCTGCAGTGCACTGCTGGGAGGCTGCAGCCCCTGCTCGGGGCAGTGCTGCTGTTAGCAAGTGCTCAGTGCAGGGGGCAGGGAGGAGCTGTTAGCCCAGGCACTGCCAGGCACGGTGCAGTTGCTGTCTCGTAGCAACGCTGCCGGGGTCGCTGCTGCTCTCTGGTGACGGGTCTTTTACATTAAAAGCTCGAGGAGCAGGCTCAGTGCCTGGGGAATTCCAGTGAATTCCCTCCCTGAGGAGGGAAACAGGTTTGAATGTCTAAAACGATCTGACACTGGCGTTCAGATTACACTGGTCACCTGTACATAAAGAACAGTGTGCATATATAAATATATATATATAAAAATCAATCCATTTCCCATGTGAATTGAGGAATTGCTGCAGAAACTGCATGTAGAAGTTCTGATTCTGCAGAGATTTGCTCGTGCAGAACAATTTGCACCATCAGTGTCATGGCACGGGGTGCCCTGCAGCTCCTCTGCTGTCCATCTCTTCTGCCCCCTGTGCTGCTCCTAAAGCCTGATGAAATAGCAGCAGATTTGGAGTTCACAATTAAAATCTTAAAACTGTTTGTTTTTTTTTTTCCTGCTGTATTTATGCTCCTCATCTTTGTTCTGTGTGGAGCTGAGCTCTGATCTGTGCTATTGGCAGCTTTCTGTGTGTGAGGGGAAAGCAAATCTCTCCTTTAACTGCCTTCCCCTCTGTGAGTTAAAAGTTGTGGCTGCTTCTAGGTGTGTGCTTCTAAACCAGGCACTCCTGATTGCTGCATTTTTGGAGTACCTCTGTCAAGCTTTAGATGGGAATTTTCCCCCTGGAAACTGTTTGGGTACCAAACTATATTTGTGGGTAGGGAAGATGCCCCAGAAACGTAGAAGAGAAGCTCCTTCCATCCCGAGCTTCAAACTGGGCTAGTTCCCACATGGCCACAGTCACTGAGAACAAAGTGGGAGGGTGTTGGACTCCAAACAGCCATAGCTGCTCTCAGCAGCCACTCTGCTGCCCAGCATCTGCAGGCTGAACGTGTTGCATGAGCTGGTTTGCTGCTTTGGTGAAAGCCACGTGTTTGGATGCTGCATGTTAGCCCCTGGGCTGTGGGGAATGAGAATCCAGAGCTTAGCTTTGCTCCACTGCAGGCAGAGTTTCCCAGGTGCCTGTCTGCAGCCTGGGTGCAGCTGCAGGGGCTGAGCTGTTGCACGGTCACCGGTCGTGTCCCTCCCCAGCCGTGTGTCCCAGGGGTCCCTGCTGGGCCCCACAGCCAGGGCTGCAGAGGGGGAAAGCAGAGCAGCACCCAGCAGGCTGTGCCCTGCTCTGCTCAGCTGTGTGAGGTAGCCAGGGGAGCTGTGGTGTGGGGAGGCAAGGAGCAGGAGCAGCCCAGGAGGGGACGAGGGAGCGGGGACTGGCGGCGGCTGCTGTCCGTGCACACGGGGACTCCTGTATTGCTGTGCAGCTGTGCACCAGAACCTCCTGTCTCTGCAAGTGTACCTGTTACTGGCCTTGACTCGCTCACAAAGGTGAAATAAAGAGAGCTCTTTGAAAGCCTGTGTGGTGATGCTTTATCAAAGAATAACCCGTGTCTCGTTTCTGGCGCAGGGGCCCGCGTGTAAAGAGCTCGGGAGCCTCAGAGGCCTTGGACTTCCCACAAGGTCTCAGTTCCCTTCTGGATGCAGAAGTCAAATGAGAATTTATAACAGGAATTGTTATACAGTGGGTTTTCTTGAAAATCCCCAGTCCTGCATTTTCCACAGCCCTGTGTGGAAAGCCAGCCTGCTTTCCAGTGCCAGTTTCCAGTTACTGCTGGGGAAGATACTGGAAGAACCAAAAGTAAATGCAGAGCTGCAGCTGAGCTTTTCCTAAGGACAGTGTTCTCCCTTTGGGAACAGAAGGGAGTGCACCCAAACTAGCCTGGATGACTCGTGCATTGGGGTAACTAAAACTGCAGTTGTCTGCAGAATTATTTTTGCATGTTTCTGGTGTCAGATCTTGCATTGAGTGTCCCCACACTGTTTGCTGCCTGGCAGTCAGTGCCATGGGAAGGGGCTGCTCTGCAGACTTTGCATCTTGCTGAGGAAGAAGAAAAGAAATTATTTCCTCTCAGAGAGGAGTGAGAGTTTCTTGCTCAGGGTCTGATGTTAAAGCAAGTTGACATTTGATCTTAAAGGAGAGAAGCAAGTGTTAATTTTCAAAGCTATGCCAATAATACATGTACACCAGTAAACCTCGTGGGTGATGAGCACACAGTGAAGAGCTGTGATCCCAACAGCAGAGATTTGTGCCTTTTCCTTAGTGAAATTCACTGCACCAGGAGAAGTCAACAGCCTTGGTCATGGACTGTGGCACTGTTGGAACTCTGAGAGGCTCCTCTAGAGATGGCAGCCTGTGAAGTGCAGGGCAGCAGGCAATACTAAGCCTGTACACTTGGTAATCTGACACTCTAGAGGTGAGCTGAATTCTGGTTTTAATTACCACATGATTAGCATAATTGTGTAGCTTTAAATTAGATGGTACAGAAAACAGCATCTGAGGATCCAGGATGCTTCCCTGAAAACAGGTTAATAGTTTCCTCACGGGGGCTCTGTGCATACAAAGAGACTAATGAACTGATCTCATCTCCAGCCTGAGCTGAAGCCCCTCCACTGTGCCCTGGTTAATGCTGTTAATTCTTCTGTGTCGTGGGGTGCTGGAGATGGTGTCTTACACAAATTAAATCAAGAGGGGTTTTCCTGTTAGGCTGTGAGCTGGCTGGGCTGTCCCAGCAGAGGGGAGGCAGCTGTGAATCATTCTGCAGCCAGAGCCCCTGTGTCAGGGAGCTCAAAAATTCTGGCAAACGTGTCTGTGCAGGTTGGCAGCACATCCTGGGTTTCTTCTGTAGAGCAGTAAAGTGTAGAGATTAACTCCTGGGGATCTTCTTTATATACTGTTCTCATCCTGTGCCCTTTGGTGGGGTCTGTGCTTCACTCCATGGTACTTCAGTGTTCCCTTCAGCTCTGCCCTGTCGTGGTGATGGCATTTTTCACAAGTGCTGGGTATCTGAGTGTCTTGGTTTGGGTGTCTGAGCTGAGCTGCTGTGCTGGGGTCTGTGCCTGGTGGTGTCTGAGGTGAGCTGCTGTGCTGGAATCTGTGGCTGTTGGTGTCTGAGCTGCTGTGCAGGGGTCTGTGGCTGTTGTGCAGAGCAGGAGCTCAGTGGACTCCTGGGGTAGAAACCTGTCTGTTTTCCATGGCTCACACGTAGTTCTGTCTGAGAGCACTTTCCAGTTTCCATGCTTCCCACACAGTTCTCCAGGGGTCCTGTTCAACTGCCTCCTCATCCTCTCCGGGTGCAGGAAACTGAGCCTGGGCTTGGCCCTTTCATGGGTGAAAGTCAGAAAAGACTGAGGATGGCTTTGTGCAAACTGGGCACAAAAAGCATTGGCATAGACATCTTCCAGCTCAGTGCAGTGGGATGAGCTGCTCTCCTGTGCCAGCCCTGTGCCAGCCCTGTGCCATTTGGTTTTGTTCATTTCTTTATCCAGGCAAAACTGTGGTTGGTTTTCACTTGAGGCAAATGTTTGTTGTTTATTCTGAGACAGCAAAAGTGGCAGTTGTGAGAATGTGGATTTCCAAATCTTGATTTTTATTTTTAATCAGGTTTTTGTTGCTGGGGGTTTTGTCTGTTTGGGTTTTTTTGTTTGTTTGTGTAGTTTTGTGGTGTGTGTGTGTGTGTGTGATTGGTTTTTGTTTTGTTGCCATTGTGTTTGCCTGGGGGGGGGGTTTATTCTTTTTTTTTGTCTTAAATACTGCTCCCCCAGTTACAGCCTCTTAACAGTCTGATCCTTAGGCTAGGCTGCTGAGAGCAGTTGTCTCTCTAGGGTTTGTTCTGGTCTAGCAAATGCAGGTTCCTCGGTGGCCCAGCACCCCTTGGGCAGCTGCTGACAGGTAAGTGGTGCCTGGGGAGGCAGCTGCCAGCTCTGCAGGGTGTGGGGGGCAGGCTGTGGGTCTGAGGGGGGGGGCTGGTGTGCCCTGAGCCATTTCTGTTGAATTCATGATGTCTTAACTCTCTTGCAGGGTTTCCACGGTCCCTACCCCTTCGGACAGTCTTAAAACACACACACAAAACGGGTATCAACGAGGAGCTAACAACTGACTGGTGGGGGAGGGAGGGGGATTCATGTGGCAGACACACCCAGCGTGGACCCCCCTCCTCTGCCTCCGTGTTGTGGATAAAGAAGAGAAAACAAAAGCCCAGTTAACTTAAGACTAGCTGTTTCCAGAGGAAAATTCAAAATCTAAGTATGCATGTGTGAATGTTGGATTTCAGGAGTGGTGTTAAATGCTATGAGAGAGGAAATATACCAACACCATGGGGTTTTTTTTCTTGTTTTTTTTCTTTTTTTTTAGAAATTGTTGTCACATAATTAGGTAGCTTAAAAAGAAGTTTAAAAAATGAAAATGAAAAAGCCATCTTTAAAAAAAAAAGATATTTTGCCTACAGAGCGGTTGTAGATTGAGCAAATGTTTAATTTCTGTTTGTTTCTTGTTGATTTTTTTTTTTTTTTCCAATAAGGGACAGCGTGCATTTTTATGGAACTGTTGTGTTTTGCTTGCTACTGACTGGGAATGTGCTCAGCATCTCCTGGGGTTTGTGCAGTGAGTTCTTTCTGTCAGATGTTTTTTAATGACAGGCTGGGTCTGCACCCAGCACTGCATTTTTAATATCTGCTGGTTTTAGTTACCAACTTTTTAATCTTTGTTATTTCTTTCCTCTTTTCTTTCTCTTTTTTTTTTTCCTTTCCTTTTCCTCTGCTCCCTTTTGGTTTGGGTGTTGCTGTTGGTGGTCCTGCATGGCCTTGGCACCGTGCTGGGTGCCAGAGCTGGAGAGGACTCTGGGATGTCCAGGGAGGGCTGCCTTCCCCTCCCCTCCTGTGAGGTGCTCACCAGGACACCCCTGTGCTGGTGAGAGTCAGGTCTGGTGACAGCTCCAGGGCTGTCCCATGTGGTTAGCATCTCCAGTACCCCTTTGTAGCCCTTGATGCTCAGTAGCTGTGCCTAGAGCAGCCAAGTGTCAGCGTGTGCCAAGAGGAGACTCTGCAGCTGTGACCCACTTGGTGGTGGCTGCAAAGCTGTGCAGCAGTCAGCTCCTTTTCATTTTGACTCTCCATCCCTCTCTCAGATGTTTTCTCCTGTGGTGCAGTGCCAGCTTCCAGGCTCCCTGGGTTTGAGTGCAGAGCAAGTGTTGGTGCCATCAGCTGGACTTTGCTGTCCTGGCTCCGTGGCTTTGCTGATGCCCTTCCCTGCTCCATGGGCTCTCCAGGGCTTGGTTTCAGAGCAGGAATCACCTCTCTAAAGATGCTCTGCTGTTCCCCAGTGTCTTTTCCTCCAGTTCTGGATTGGGAAGCCCAGCGTGAGGGGAGGGAGTGGCCTGGAGTGTGTGGTGGGTTTCTCCAGTGCTGTCACCACAGGCCCTGCTGGAGGGGAGCTGAATGAGGGGACCCCACCTTGGAATTGTGTCTGGGACAGTATCTGCCAAAGGTACAGCAGTGTGCAGCTCCCACTACCCTCCAGAACTTGCCAGTGGAGACTCATTTCTCTGTTGGAGCAGCTGATGCAAGGAGCTGCTGTGTGGCTTTGCTGCTGTGTGGCTTTGCTCTGCTGCTGTGTGGCTTTGCTCTGCTCCTGGCTAGTTGTGCTTTCTTGGTTGGTTTTTAATGGGGGGATTTATTTTCACTGCAGCTACAAAGGACTCTGACCTTAGTGCATATGGATGGATCTTGTGGAGGGCAGTGAGAATTGCCTGTGTCCAGCAGAACTGGCTGGGAGACTTCTGTTTGTGTTTCAGAGCTTCAGTTGGTAAAAGCCACTGTTTCCTGAAGGCTCCCTTCAAAAATCTGTTTTCTGGGAGAAGCAAGTGTGAGAAATTGCCAGCAGAACAGAGGCACAGCAGGATTTGGCACTGCAGGATTTGGCCTGCTCCTTGCCTGGTGAGTGCCTGGGTCTGCCTTGGCAGCTTTCTAGAGCTGCCTGAGTGGCAGGATCCAGGGTGAACTTGTGCAAGGTGGTTCTTGCCCTGTAACATCATTTTGCCTCGGGTAGTTCTCCTGTAGCACTGGTCTCAGTGACTTGGGTGTCTCTAGGGGAGCGTGGGCAGGTGGCTCTGTCCTTGCTCCCTCCTTTCCAAGCAGGTGGCTTGTGCCACAAGCTCAGAAGTCACAACCATCTACCAGACCCTCACAGCTCTTGCCCCTTCCCTTCCCAAGGCAGCTGACCCCTGGAGGCTGCTGGTTTCTGGGTGACCCCCTATCAGCTGTGCAGTGCAGGGTGGGCAGTAAGATCAGTCTGTGTTCTTTGCCTTGTGTCAGAGCCCCCTGAGCCTGGCTGCCCCAACTCTGGCTTTCTTCTGCTCCTCACACATGTACCAGCTGCACACCCCTGCTCCTGTGCTGCTCCTAAGGATCAATTCTCCTTTTCTTGAAGGAAAAAAAAGACACCCAACCTGCATGCAGCCCAAGTAGTCGTGTGCTTTCCCCCTCAGCAGGCATGCTTGTTCTGCACAGGCTTGAGCTCTCTGCTCTGGACTGTTCCCAGTCCCTGGTGTCCTTGTGACGAGGGTCACTTGGGTGTGCAGAAAGGCAGGGACAGATCAAGGGATGCCTGAACTGGCAGCTTCTTGCTGCTGACATGCTCAGGGAGCTGAGTGTGAGCTGGAGTGATTGTGCACAGAGTGCTCTGGGGTTGTGACCCTGTGGCAGTGGAAGAATGTTGGGATTGGTGGCTGCTCTGCCTCTGGGTTTTTCCTTGAGTTAAAAACTGTTTCTCTGTGGCCAGAAGTGGGTTCACCTCTGGCTCCTTGGAGCTGGGGGGGTGCAGCCAGCTGCAGAGTGCTTTGGCTGTCAGCTTCCCAGCCTGTAAACTGGGGGATCTGAGATGGATCAGCAGAGCTCTGGCCAGGTGCCTTCAGGGCACTGAGCTGGGTTCTGCAGGGCTGGTGCACTCAGGTAGAGGAAACATCACCTGGCTCTGGGGGAGCCTGGGCTGTGTGGGCTCTGCTCGTGGAGCAGAAAGGACAGGGAATCCCTGCTGGGCTGAGGCTGGGAGCCAGTGGCAGTGCTGGCTGGGCAGGGGCTGGGCTGCTGTGGGGGTGCACTGGCAGAGGCTGCAGCTGGCTCCAGTCTGAGGGACACCCAAGTGTCTTTAAGTCCTGAGGAGGGGGAAAGAGAGATCTTCCTAACTCTCCACCCTCCAGAGGAGAAAAGCTGACCCAGAACATCTCTGCTGGGCTCTGAACAGATCCCTGGGGCCTGTCCTGGCACTGCTGGCACTGCCCAGGCAGGCTGGAGTCTGGTACCCCTGGGGCTGCCTCAGCACTGGCAGCACCCCGAGGAGAGCTGCAGCCTGTGCCCACTGCCGTGGGACTCTGACCCCCCCGGGGGCTCCTCCCCACCCCGAGGGAGCTGCCTGGGGGGTGTGGGGGCTGGGAAATGCACGCTGTCCCGTGTCTGGGTTTCTGTTGTGTGTTCACATTTCTTTTTCTCGTGTGTGAGTGCGTGGGTGGTTGTGCAGCCTGTCTATCTCTCCGGGGGGAGTGCATGTGTAGAACAGGATGGTGTGTTGCCTTGTGGAGTCTGGGAGAAGTCCTATGGTATAGCACATTTGGGGGAAAAATAAAGGAAGCTTTTTTCCTTAATGTATAAATGAATATTTGTATGATTAAATTAACACAGAAAAAAAAAAAAAAAAAAAAAAAGTTGTGTAGCTGTTGAGAGTTTTATTGAAGCTGCAAAATGTGAATGTGTGATCTCACACTTAAATTGCCTGCCTCGTTTCCAGAGTATCCCCAGACCCAGCTCCAGCCTCTCCTTATCCCAGAGCACCATAAAGCCAAACCAGTGCGAACTGGGTTCAGCAAACACCTTCCCAGTCCAGGCTTCTGGGTGCTGGGATGGACAGAGGCCCACGTGGACTTTCTGAGGAGAGCCTGAGGAGCTGGGATGGGCTCGTGGCAGGAGGGGGATTCCCAGCAGAGCCCACTGCAGCCTGTGGCTGTGCCCAGCTCCCCGGGGTGGGTGGCTGACTTCCCTGTTTGGCCAGGGAGCTGCTCCGAGGGGCAGCTCAGGCTGGGGGGTGGCAGGGCTGCAACTGAGCCCCAGCTTGGCACGGGCTGCCAACAGCTGCCAGCATGAAGCAGGAGGGAGGTGGTTCAGAGGAGTGGGAAGGGTTTGGAGTGATCTTGGTACGGGGGGCACGGGCACGAGGCAGCCACAACCTCCTTGGGTGCCCGTGGTGGTTACTGACACCCTGGCACTGGCACTGAGTGGTGGTGCCTCAGCCAAGCAGCAGCAGCAGCAGGGCAGACCTGCTGGCCCTGCATCCCACCGAGGCAGGACAGGAATTGCAGGTGAGGGAGGTTTGAGTTTTGCTGGACCTGCTGTCCCTGCATCCCGCTGAGGCAGGACAGGAATTGCAGGTGAGGGAAGTTTGTGTTTTGCAGTTTTTTTCTTCTGAGATTAAGGAAATGTCTGGTGTTCTGTATATCAGGGAGGGGACAGAAGGTCTCTGCTTTGCACACTCATCTCGGGCTCCCACTGCAGCACCCACCCAGACATTTGCCTATACAAACCACACCAAGAGCAGCTCTGCTGCAGCCAGGGCTCTGCTTACCCTGACTTGTCACTAATCCCTGCGAGGTGTGAGCACAGGGTTTCTTTTCACCATTTGAATAAATGCCTGGAGCTTTCCTGTGCTGTTTGAGCTGGACTGGGAGCAGACATCCTGCTCCCCCTGCCTGCGGGTGTTTGCTCTGTGCTCGCAGAGAACTCCCTCCAGCTCCGGGCTGGAAGAGCGACCTGTTTGGGTAGGCTGGGACTGCCTCCCCCCCTCCCTGCACAGCTTTTTCATTTATTAGTTATTTGCTTGAAAGAAACTGTTTGACTTTAGGGTTGCAACCTGTCAGAAGTTGGCCAGGACAGGACAATACCATCACACCTTCTAGTTTATCTCCTGAGCAGGCACTGCTGTAAGGGAGATGGTCCCACCTCCCCCGGGTGTGGTGCAGGGTGGCAAAGGCAGGACAGAGTGGCTGTGGTCACCTCTAACTACTTGAGTTTGGTTTTTCTGATTAGTTTACTGCTTTTTTGGGGTTTTGTTTGCTGGGGGATTTTTTAGGGAAAGATATAAAATATTTCTGGTTTTAAGTGGCTTTTTTTGGTCCCCGAAGTGATGCTGCAGTAGCAGGAGGATGGGACTCTGCCTGTTACGGTGCAGTGGGGACAGTAAATCTGCTGGCCAAGACCTTGCTCTGCTTCTCTCTCTGCTGAGATGCAGCAGCAGGTCCTGTGTCTCCCCCAGCAGTGATGGGAAGCTCAGCTGTGCTGACAGCTCCATTTTCTGCTGTGGTGACGGTGCTGGGACTGAGCTGGGGGGTGTCCTCTGCACAGAGGAAGAGCCTCACTGCTCAGCTCTTACCCTCATGAGCTCCCCAGGGGTGGCCCCAGCTGGTCAGGGCTGTATGTTTGAAAACCTGCATCAAAACTGCTGCACAACCAACTTCCCAGAGGCTCTCAGGGGCTACCTGGGCTCTCCTCCTAGCTCTGATGTGTAGCCCTTCAAGCTAAGGGCATTTGAGCACACCTGAGGCTGGAGATAAGGTGTAATTATTCTCCTTCACCAAGCGCTGTGATTTTGATTTTTTATTCTTTTAATTATGTGTTTCCCAGCAGTCAAGTGCCACCTCTTCAGCTCTGGGCTGTGCTAGATTGGCTGCTTGTGGGAATTCATTAAGAATCTCTACAAACAAGGATAAAAACCTTCTCAAGAGCTTTCCCACTCGCCGCTCACTTGCTTGGCTGACTCCCAGCACGGCTTAAGGTGTGTGCAGTGTCCTGGGAGAGCTGTGATAAGCCACCTTCTGAAGTCCTGTAAACTCTCCAGCACCCCTGATCTCTTGCAGGCAGCTGTTGAAAACACTCTTAAAGGTGTCCATAAACTCCAAGCAAACCCTGAATTTGGGAGGAGAGCAGGTGCCTGGGTGGGGAAGGCCACAGAGGATGTCGTGCAGAGCTGCCCTGTCTCCACAGCTATCTCCCTTTATTGACTTCAAAACAAGGCTCCTGCTTCCCAGCTGCTGCTCTGGAGCGTGGCTGTGCTGGGTGGGTCAGGGCTCGTGCTGTGCCCATGAGCTCTCCCCTCTGCAGCACGGGCAGAGAAGGTGCTGCTGGCAGGGGGGTGGCTGGGGATGCTCTATGCTGGGCTGGTGGAAGGTGCCCAGCTGGGAGGTTGGGCTGTGTTGTTCCCAGGGAGGTTGGTGCTCACTGTGCTCTGCAGGTTTGAGAGGCTGAGGCAGAAGGTCCCGAGTCCTCAGTGGTGGGATGTGTCCTGATGGATTTACCAGGAGCAGCTGAGGGCCCTGGGCTTGTGGAGCCTGGAGAGGAGGAGGCTCAGGGGAGACCTTCTGGCTCTGACAGCTACTAACAGGAGGTTGGAGTCAGGGTGGGGGTCAGGCTCTGCTCCCAAGGGACAAGCTCCAGGAGAAGAGGAACCAGCCTCAAGCTGCCCCAGGGGAGGTTGAGGTTGGAGCTGAGGAACAATTTCTTCCCCTGCAGGGCTGTCCCAGGCTGCCCAGGGCAGGGCTGGATCCCCGTGACCCCTGGAGGGGTTTCCCCCTGGCAGTGCTTGGTTGGACTCGATGATCCAAAAGGTCTCTTTCAAACAAAATGATTCTGTGTTTTCATACTGGAAGGAGCTCGTGCATAACTTGTCTTTTCTCCCGGGCCTGGCTCCTCCCTGATGCCCCAGATGACCCTTGCCAAGCGCTTTCCTCACACGAATAAATAGGCTGGGCAGGCAGGGCAGGCAGGTTGTGTGTCCTGCTTGCCAGGCTGCTTGTGCTTGGTCACAGCATGTGGCAGGAGCTGGGGAGCATCTCTCAGACTGGGCAAGTGGCACCAGGTCCTGTGGGCAGGGAGAGCTGTGGGAAGGTGCTTGGAAATGTCACTTCTAAGCAGGGTTTGCTGGGGAAGGGCCCGGCCTGAAGCAGGTGCCAGCAGAGGGAGCTGAAGTTGTTCCTCGTTTGCAAAACCCTCCAGAGCTGCTGGTCGTGGCCTTCCCAGGTCTGGGGATCTGCTGGTGCCGGGGGTGAGCCAGCTGAGCCACGGCCCCAGGCGCTTCCAGAGCTGCTGTCCTGCCCTGAGGTGGTGCCAGGCTGGGGAGGAGGTTGCACGTTTCTGGGTGAATAAGTGGAGTGGTCCCTGCTGGTCCCACTGGTCAGTGGCGTGGCACTGGCACCTAGCCTGGCACCACTGCTGTGCAGCTGGGTGATGCTGCTGAGAGAGGAGGGGACGGCCAAGGCAGGACCTCCCCAGGGCTGAGATGCCCTGAAGACAGGGATGGCTGGTCAGTGGTGGGGAGGAAGGTGGGCTCGTGTTTGGAGGGTGATGCTGGGGACCAAAGGAGTCTGAGTGACGTGACCTGGAGCCAAGTGCTGCTCTGTGGAGTCTTTGGTGTGCCAGGCTCTTGTTTTAGGAAAGCCATCCAAAGAAGGGTGATTTCAGCCTGTCCTGGGCTGAGCTCTGTGCACTGCTGCTGAGAAGCAGCCCGGGCTCCGCAGGGTCTTGCTGTCCAGGGGGAAAACACAGCAAGAACCTCCCAATCCTTATCTAATCTGCCCCAATTTCCCTCACTCAGTGTTTACCTGGCTGGGTTTCCTCAATTAATTCTGACAGCTGCAGGCTGGGCCGTGACGTCAGCCGGGGCAGTGAAGCTCAGAACCCCAGGGTGATGCTGGATGGGGTGCTGGGGATGATCCCCTTTCACCCCAGCAGGACACTGAACCCCTCTTGGAGGTGGAAGAGATGCCTGTGGACAGAGACGACCGAGTTGGAGAGCAGAGAGGGTCTCTGTTGTTGATGTGGGGGCATCCCCAGGCCATGGCACACTTGCACCCCCCCCACCTTCCCCTCCAGCAGCTCTGGGTGCTGCTCTGCCTGGGGCTGTTAGTGGAGAGCAGTGCTGGGCTTTGCACAGAGGGGTGCCAGGCCCCTCACTTCACCCACCCCCAGCTCGGGTGGAGAAGGGGGTTTGGGCAGCACTGGCCACGTCCTTGCTCCCTCCAGTCCCAGCAAAGGCCTCGAGTGGAGTCTCCGAGTCCTCTCCACTGTGGACACTGAATGTTAAATGTCCTTTTCCTTCCCGATGCCCTCACTGCCATCCCCCCAACACCTGGCAGTTCTTAGCAGCAGCCCCCGAGCACCCGTGGCTGCTGTGGTGGGATGGGGAGAGGAGAACGAGCTCCCAGACCAGTGGAGCATCCCAGTGTGTCTGTGTCAGGAAGGAGAGGGGAAGCTGGAGCTCCGTGCTCCTGAGCAGGGCACCCTCCTGGGCAGAGCCTGGCAGCTCTTGCCTGGGGAGCAGGCTGGGAGGAAGCAGGTGATGGTGCCTGAGAAGCAGGTTTGTCAGAATTTTAAAGGGATCTAAATAAATAGTGATAAGGAAACAATTATTTAAAGAGCAAACAAATGGAAACTGCTAAAGGTACCTTTATTAGTAGCGGGTGAAGGGTGTGGGGCTGATGCCACTAAGTGCTGGCAGAGTCCCTGCAGGGACTGGGTCTCGTGGCCAGGCTGGGCTGGGGTGGGCAGCGAGGAGAAGCTGCTTGCTCAGCTCCAGCCACCCTGGAAACCTCACCACGGTGAACTCGTGTGCCATCCCACCAGGAACAAGGGGGCTTATGGGTCACCTGGAAATGCCAGTCCTCGGGTCAACCTGCTCCTGACAGGCCTGTGGTGTCACAGCCAAGTGCTGGGTGAGTGAGGACACGGGGCAGGGCTGTCCCGGGCTGTGTGGGTGCTGTGTGGGTGCTGTGTGGGTGCTGCCCGTGCCCACTGGTTCAGTTCAAGGGAGAAAAGTGGAGACTTGCCAGGGCCAGGCCATCGTTTCAGAGCAAGGACGTGTTTCTTGCAGCTCCTGGGTGATGCTCAAGGTCCCACTGGGGTCGAAGAAGGTGCCTGGTGTGGTGGAAGGACCAGGCTGTGGCTGGAGACCATCCCTGCTCTGACAGGGAGAGCTGCTGCCCTGCCCTGCCCCACTGTGGGGGCTGCAGGGTACCTGCTGGGCATCCCTGTTCCCCTCCTACAGCCTGGGAGATGCCATCCCTCCCTTTGGGGACGTGGCTGTCACCACTGGGGCTTTGTTTCAAAGGGCAGCTTATTCCCATCCTTCCCCCCCCATGGCTTTTTTCATCAGCTTTTTGCTGGGGATTAGGCACGTGTTGACAGAACAAACATTTTGCTGCCCTCAGAATCCACTGCTGAGGAGAGAAGCGACGTCCTCGCTCTGCCAGTGCCCGAAGCCAGCGCTGGGCTGGGCTGAGTCAGGCTGGGAAAGCCCTTCAAGGGAAAACTGGAGCCATTTCGGGTCATGTCCTGCATTAATCACTTTCTGCTTTATCTCCATGCTGTGAATCCAGGGATGTCCCCAGGGAGTGCTGCCCATCCACGAGGGGCTCTGGGGTGGCTGGGATCTGTCAGGAGCTCCGTGTCTCCCCTGCCCGTTTCCCAGTGTCAGTTCAGTTGTTCCCAAGCCAGGCTCTGGGAACTGAAGCTCCTCGTGGTGTCAGAGAGGCTGATGAGGCTGAGGAGGATGATGATGATGAGCTGCCCCACTCTACACCACTTTTTGCCTGCCTGAGCCCCACGGGGCTGCCTGACCTGGGCGATGCTCCCTGGGAACAGCAGTTTGCTTTGGAGCTGGGTGACTCACCCCTGAGTCACAGCTTGCTCTGCCACAGCCCAGCCTCCCTCTTCATCCCCAGCCTCCCTCCCTCTTCATCCCCAGCCTCCCTCCCTCTTCATCCCCAGCCTCCCTTCAGCTCCACAGGTTTCTCCCTGTTTCCAGTGAGGGATCAGGAGTGTGGTTCCTTCTCCCCAGCCCCACGGCACCGAGTGATGCTGCAACAGGTGAAGAAGCCTCATCCCTCCTGGGTTCCCTGCCCTTTGTGCATGGGGGTAGAGAGAGGGTTCTCCCCACTCTGCTCCCTTGGGAGCTGCAAATCCAGCTCATCAGGACTGGGGCTTCTGATCCCAAAGGTCAAGAGCTGCCCAAGAGTGACAGGACAGGGGTCGTTCTGGTCCCTGCTGAACCCGCCTGTCTTCCCTCTCTGTCCTGCCATCTGCTTTCAGCTGAGCTGAGGCTGAGTTAAGGGCTTTATGGTTATTTTTAGGGATCCACTGCTGGGACAGACACTTTCTGCAGGCTCGCCTGGGATGGGGAGTGCAGGGCCAAAGCAGAAACCGCAGCCAAGAGCCTCTCCTGCTCTGCAGGGCACTGCAAGCTGCCCTGGCCCTCCTCGGCTTCGAGACCATTGGAGCTGCTTGGAGGTGTTTCCCTGCCCAGCAGCTCCCACGCTTTCCCAGGCCAGGGCTCCACGAGGCCGTTCTGCCCGGGGATCGTTTTGCATGCGGGAAGAAACAGCAGCGAGCAGCAGAAGAATGAATTTGCATTTCTTAATGGCAGGCAGTGTGGGAAACAAAGCCACTGCGGGTTCTGCTGCTGCCGGCCCCGCAGCGGGGCTGTGTGAAAAGACAACATCCCGTCTGCTGGCACCAGGCCCTGCCCGTCTCACCTGGCTGCCTGTGTGTGCCTGGGAACTGCCACCACCAAACGGCCCTGGGCACAGGGAGGGGGTGCTGCCCCTTTGCGCCGTGGCCCGGCCGCGCGGGGGGCGCCGAGGGAACGGGGGGCAGTGCTTGCGTGGGTCGCTCTGGGGGGGATCCCACCCTGGATGGCAGTTGGGGTTTGCACGCTAAGGTGGGTGCTGTGGGGCTGGTGTGTGGAGAGCCCAGGCCTGGAGCTGTTCCCGTGTGCTGGCTTCCTTCCCTTTGCACCCCAGATTGGGCGCAGGGGGAGGCTGTGACCTTTCCCAATCCTGCCACGGAGCTGGGCACACCCACGCCACCCCGAGCCCTCTCCTCCTGGCACCGCTGGGCAACCTGCAGCCATTTCCAGGCTTTTAATCCCAGAAGACAAAAGCAGGAGTTTAATGCCACCAGAGGAAGAAAAGAGCAGGGCTTTGAGCATGGAACAGCAAACACACCAGTGGATCCCAGTGCTCCCAGCACCCTGCAACTTCCCGCCTGAGTCACCCAAGGTTGGCACCGGCAGCACCGAGCCTGGCATGGGACAAACATCCCCATAGGGTGCTGGGGGGAGTGGGGCACTAGTGAGGTGGGCAGGGGGAAGGCAGCAGGGTGGGAAGGGTGCTTGGGAGCAGACAGGGTGGTGTGTTTGGGTGGGGAGCTGGTGGTCCAGAGGCTAGGCTCAGGGTGGGAGGCCAGGACTGTGCTGGCATCACCCTGGGGTCTTCATTCCCCACTGGTTTGTCACCAGCCACCCAGGCACAGCCAGACTGAAGAAGCAGGACTGTGGCACCCCAGAGCCGAACCTTGGCACCTCTGCCACTGTGAAGAAGCCTTTGCACAGAGCCAGGTGAGCACAGACACCTCGGTGCCCAGCCAAGGGTTGGCTCTGGGACCTCCTGTGTCCTCCCCTGCATGCTGGGTTCTCCAGCCCCTCCTGTTCACACGCTCAAGGGCTGTATTGAAATGCTGGTGCCACCGTCTGGGTTGTGGTGCCACTAACTCTGTTTTGGTTTGTTTGGTTTTCTTTCTTTTTCCCTTTTTCTAGGGTCTCTTGGCCACTGCTGGGAGCTCTGGGAGCCCTGGCTCTTCAGCAAGGTGGGCCCTGCAGGCAGGTACCATCAGCTGTGCCCGTGGCCATTTGCCTCCAGCACCCACACGTTCCAGTAAACAGGATTTGTGGCAACAGCTGGGAGATGGGAGGCCTGGGCAGGTAATAAAGAGGAGTGGCCCTGCTTGGCCTCAGGGATTCTTGGAAAATGGGTGTATTTGACTGGGGGGAAGGAGGAGTTTGAGGGAGTTCAGTTGGGCTCTGCTTCTGGAGTGATCCGAGTGGCTCAAGAGCTCTGGAGATGCTCCCTGGTCGCTCTGTAGGGTCGTTGCACAGATAAAAGCCACGTGCTGGCTTCTCCATGTGCATCTGGGAGTTACTGCTCTGCATTCTCTGATCCTTTGGTTAACTTTGGGGTTGCAGCTCTGCTAGAAAGCCCTTTTTCCCTCCCAGGTCCCCTCCAAGGGTAGTGGGAACCTTGTCTGATGCCCGGTTCAGGGTCACCAGGAGCACCCAGTCCCAGCAGGTGCCTCACTCCCTTTCCCCTTGGTGGTGCCTGTTCACACCAGCTGGATGCCAACCTTGTGCTTCCTGCTGTTTGCTCCAGTTTGATGGCATGGGCACCACGTGCAGCCACTCTGACTGCAGAAGCCATGACCGGAGGATGCTGCCCTGCACTGGCACCTCTCACCAGGGAATCTCCAAATCTCATCTGCAAATGCCAGCCTGCCCAGAGCATCTTCTTGGAGAGCAGGACACGCCGTTTGACCGGTGAGCTGTGCAGAAGCACAGGGGCCTCTCTGAGGGTGGGCACTGAGTCAGGACTGCAAAGCAGATGGAGCTGGGTTGGAAAATGGGACTGGTGTTCCCACCTTCTGACAGTCCTGCTGCCCTTTTGGGGGAAAAAGAGGAGCTCACAGGCAGTAGGTGAGACATGCCAGAGATCTGATGGTTCCAGGCCTGCT
This sequence comes from Ceyx melanurus, assembly GCA_024611195.1. Classification (NCBI taxonomy): domain Eukaryota; kingdom Metazoa; phylum Chordata; class Aves; order Coraciiformes; family Alcedinidae; genus Ceyx; species Ceyx melanurus. Next base: position 26,762 of record JANHGL010002265.1, read on the forward strand.
GCTCACTCCTCCCTGCTCTGCTCCTGACGTTGAGGCTCTTCTAGGACTGCAGGGAGCACTGGAGGCTCTGACCTTCCATACATACCTTAGGCTGCAATACATGGAGCGAGGCTGGTAGACTGTGCAGAGCAGGAGGAAAGGAATTGCTGCTGGCAAACAGCCAGGGAAGAGCAATTAAGATTACAGGCAGCAGGAGGGGAGTGAGCAGCCACCAGTTCCCACTGGGACCTTCCTCCTGCACTGGTGGCTTCAACCCCAGGGTCCTGGGCTGCCCTTCACCCTCAGCAGCAATTCCCTGCGTCCTGTTGCTCTCCTGATAGTTGCTGGTTCATCTGCAGGCTGGTTCCTGCCTTGGTCTCAGCCCAGCACTGGGAGCATCCCCCTGTTCCCGGAGCCCCCAAAGGTACCAAGATGGGTCAGTGGTGCTGGGGAGGTGGAAGCCCAAAGGATGCTTGTGCTGGTGGCAATCTGGAAGCATCCCTCCTTGTCCCTGGCCTGGAGCTGTGATGTGTTTCAGGACAAAAATACCCACCAAGTCTGGGGCAGGCGTGGGATGAGGTGCTGAGTGCTGCAGATGTGGCTCCCATGGGCTTAGGACTGAGCAGGACTGAGCTGGGGGGGGTGTTAAAGCCATTTCAACTATTTCCAGTCTCCTTGCATTGCAGAAAAGCCTGAGAGAGCCCCTCCTGCAGCCTGCAAGGGGGGAGTCACCTCCCCCTGAGCCTCACAGGGGCACAGACATGGGATGCAGGATGAGGCCTCAGAGGGACCCAAGCTTGTGGGTTGGCTTTGAGCAGAGACCACCACTGTCCTCAGCTGCTGAGCAGGAGACCCAGCAGAGGTCACCCACTGTGGGGACCAGAAAACACCAGCAGCCTGGGGACAGGTTGGGCCCCACAGCCTCTGTGGTTTTTTTGATGACATCAAGCACTTTCAATAGTTTTATTATATATTATATGGCTACTTATCTATTATTCTTGTCATGGAGCCAGAGATTACTTGCAGGCAGGTGGGCTGAGAGATTCTTCCAGGCTGATTCATGAGTCGTTTCTCCATCCCTCCCCTCCGGCCACGTTCCCAAGCGCTGAAATTTCAGCCACGGCAAAAGGCACCGGAATTGGAGCTGATGGGTTGACAGGGAGGACAAGGAAAAAGCACCAAAAACTGTGCACACAGGGCAGAAAACCCAGACTTTATTTCCCCTCTTTTGTTGTTCCCCGGGGTGTTGCAAGTCTCCTTTTCCTGGTTTCCGTGTGTGCAGAGCTGTGCCCGGGCGATTGCGAAAGGCGGCAGCGGGAGCGCGGCGGGGCCAGAGTGGCTCTGGGGACAGCAGCAGCGTGTTCAGTTCAGGGCCCTGCTTGGCACGTCTGTGCTGTGCTGCCCGGCTCCTCCGAGCACAGCAAAGCAAATGTTTTTCTCCTTTAATGCTTATCAAAATCCCCAGCGCGACTGATAAGAGGAGCGGGCAAGAGCTTTCAGACTCTGATTTGAGTGGAGTGACAGGTTCCCAGACAGACAGGGGTGGCCTGAGCACGGGATGCTCTGGAGCAGATACCCAGCGCTGGGCACTGCCAGCACATCTCTGCCTGGTGACACCCTGCTCTCACCCAGTTGTGTCAGCTCTGCTTTGTTCCCAGCTCCTTGGGCGCACTGTTTTGATATTTGCTCTGGTCACAGGTAGTAGTTAAACCTCGTAAAGGAGGGAGCCCTGCAGGTACTGTCAGAGTGAGGAGGTGCAAGTCGAGCTTGCACAACCCCTGCAAAACGTAACCTGCTCAGCAAACTTCCCCCTGAGCTGGCAGCTGAGAGCCGGGCAGCAGCACAGAGCTGCTGCAGGAAGGTGCGGGGTGACCACAGCGATTTCCCAGCCTTGGTTGTGTCTGTGGCTCTAGTTAAATGTGGCTTTATTCTGTATCTTAGGTTACCACAATTGAGGTGCCTGGATTTCTGTGCTATGATGAAAGTATCTGTGTTTGGAAGTCTGGGGCTGTGCTGAGATGCTCCTGCCCCTACTACCCCTGTGGGGATGGTCCTGCCTGCTTCCCTGGTGGAGATGCTGGAGTGGGACACAGGAACAGGTTTGGGTGCTGTGTACCTGCCCCTGAGCTGAGCAGAGCCTCTGGCATGGTGTACACTGCTCCCCAGTTCCTGCAGCAGCTCTGGCTGGGACTTGGCATAGTGGGTCAAAGCCAGGCAAGAGTGAGCTGGGGGGATCAGACCCTGACAGACCAACCTCCTGCAGCTCTCTGGAGCTTTGCAACAGGCTTTGAGAGGTGTAGGATCAGGCCTGCTAGTGCTGCAGGGCAGCAGTGCTGGGTCATGCCTGTGGTGCTTTGCCCGAAGCAGAGAGGAAGATGCTTCGGGTGGTGTTGGGGGCTCTGGCGTGGCTACTGGAAACTGCCAGCACTGGGACGGGCACTGGGTGGCCAGGACCCCCTTCCTGCCCAGGCTGCATCCCCATCCGATGTACCCACCCTACGGCAAAC
>JANHGL010002267.1:0-10372 GCA_024611195.1 Ceyx melanurus
GCAAAAACAAAAAAATTCTAATTAAATCATGATAATAGGAGAAAAAAAAACAAAAAAATAACAACCTGGAGAAAAATAAAAAAAAAAAAAAAAGAAAAAAAAAAAAAAGGTATATAAAAAAGAAAGGAAAAGAAAAAAATATTCCAGTTCTCAAAGCTTTTACCTTCCAGTAATAATTAAATATATTGATGTCATTTTAGAAAGAGAAACTATTTGTTGGGGTATTTTTAGTTTTCCAGTCGAACTTAAAACTGGGTCTTGACTACTTTCAGTTTCAAAAAAAAAAAAAAAAAAAAAAAAAAAAAGACAAAAAGAAGAAAATTTGGGGGTTTATTTTTGAAAAGAAACTTTGATAGATAGAAACATTTTTTATTTCCTTTATTCTTTTTGAACAATTAAAAAATATTGATGAAAGTGGTTTTTTCCTTGAAAATAAATTCAACTAAAAAAAACAAAACTCAACAACTCCTAGTGCTAAACCTGGGCTAATAAGGTCTTCTTCTGTGTGACACATACATTAAATTTCTTACACTGCTTTATCTTTTACAAATTCTGAAAAATAGCTTGAACTTCAAGAAAGTGAAAATCCACTATAGCATTAAGAACCCACCAAAACCTTTGTAAGATTTGACTAATGAAAAACACCATTTTGAGGCCTAAGCCTGTCACATCCTGTTCAACAGTCAACAAAAAGACATTTCAGTCACAAAGCCCCAGTACTAAGCTGTGTATGTTATATGAAAAATATGAACTTAACATTTTACAAGTGACTTTGTGTGTTATTACTTTTTACAGCAAATGTGTGGGCTCTGCACATTCCCTGAAATGCTGTTCATTATAGAGGATATCTATTAATTTTATTTATATTTTTCAAAATTACATGTTATTTCTTAATTTTGGTTGAACATCACTTACATCAATAATAACAACAGTGAATTTAAATTCCCAGAGTCGTCGACTCAAGTGGCAGAAATCCCCTGGACGCAATTATCTGGAATGAGGATTTTCATGTCTCTCATTCGGAGCCTTTCTAACACAATGTGTTTTGCCCTCAGTTGACTGAGAGGGCCTGAGTTTCAGAGAATAGGGCTTCGACGCTTCCTGAAAGTGTGACAGCTTCAAAGTATGTCCAATGAGACCCCAGAACCACCAGTCATTTTGGAAAAATGTTGTTGCTGTTTCTCTGATCCATTGTCTTTTTCAGAGTGGCACAACTGTGTTTGCTGTGCACAATTCCCAGCAAACTGATTGATGTGGAAGGCAAGCCAGGAAAATCTCTGCTCCACCCCGTTTCGCGTGTTGTTCGGTCCAAAATGTTCAATAACTGCCCAGATGGGGAATATATTTTTTCCTTTCTGTTCCTGTACATACTCCTTCTGCAATTTGCATTATTACTGGGTAGCTCACATGCTATTGACTTCATTCTACAGCTTGTAACCCTTTACGGAGTCTCCTGCCTACCACATTGCTCTAGAAATGCCACCGGTGAATTCCTGCCATGAAATCTTCTTGTAAATGGGAACAAAGTGAGCAAATGGATCCTCGCTACACCCCTCCCTCCCCTCTTGTTTTATCATCCCAATGAAATCTACACACAGGCAGAAAACTTGCGTGCGGCCCCGAGCTGCAGGGACATTTCTGTTCTGTTCTGCTCTCGTGGTGGTGTTGTATAACCATCATCGCTAACAGCTCACGTCTTCATTCCTTCTTGGGTTACATGACCAACACTGAGATTAGGAACAGCTTTTAAAAGATGTCTACGTTGCTGGTAATTTATCACCCGCACTTTACGCAAATAAATAAATATTACAAACATATATATCAACTTAATTGCTGCACATGTAAGTACCTGATTTCACATAATGAATACGTCAAGGAAGCCTATGCCTCAATAGATATTAATTGCCGTGTCTGAACCAGAGGCCCTACTTTCCTCCTAAACATGCAACGTTCAGTGGGCTATTGGATTTATGCTTCTGCATATCACCATGGTGCCTAAATACTTTCTTTGCTAAATCAAAAGCAAGAATTAAAGCCCCCCCCCAGAAAAAAAAAGGGATTTTGTGTTTGGGGAAGGGCTGGGGCAGGGGAGAAGGGTGTAGTGGGCAAAGGTTATGATAGATTTGGAGTAAAAAGAAAATTATATTTGCACGTTTTACTTGTTTTATTTTTATCGTTTTGGTATCAGAGGACAAAAGCATTGCAAGAATTATTTTTGAAGAAAAAAAAAAATCCTTCTGCTCAGTATACTTCTGGATAAATTGCATAATTCTTAGTTTAAGCCAGCTGAAATTTGTATGATTTAGGACCAGTACAAATTTCTGGTCATGATCACATTAAGTCTTTAGAGGATGCAGTCTTGCATTCTGAAGGTGCATTAGGTGAGGGGCGGTGACGCGTCGGGGTCAACCTGCCACGAGGCTGGGGACGGTGACTCAGGGACACGGGGCGAGCCGCCATACGGGGCGGGGGTTACGTCGACGGCCGCCCGTGAGTCACCCGTGGCACGGCTGGTGGCCACGGTGAGTGGTGCTGGCCAGCCCAGCACCTCCATTGCTCCTTCCCACAACCCTTCCCTCGGGCCGTTTGTTGGGGGGCCCTGGTGCAGAACAGCACGCCGCCTCCCCATCAGCTAGGACAGGGTGTTTGGAGCCCGCCAGCCCCCTACGAAGCTGCTGGGTGTGGACACAGCGCAGCCCACCCGCGTTTGGTGCCGCGAGAGGCCGGGGCGGACACGGAAAAGGAGCGGCTGCGTCAGACCCGCCGATGTTCCCAGGAGCCTGAGCGGTCGGGAACAGCTCCCTCTGTTTGTCAGCCCTTCGAGGTGCCACGGGAAAGCCCGAACACTGGCTCCTTCCAGCCCAGTTCTGTCCTAAGAGCGTTAGCTCTTAATGACAGCTGCCCAGGCAGCAGGGACCGAGGGGTTGGAGGGTGCCCGTGGGGCACAGGGGGACACGGCTCTGATGAAAACCCACTGACTGATTCTCTCAGCTCCCCCGTCTCTGTCACCCGCACAGGGGGACATCCCTGTGTCCCTCGGGGGCCAGCAAACTCGTAGGGGGTTGGACTCCATCTCAGAGGTCCCTCCCAACCCCTACCATTCCACGATGCTACAATGAGTGCTCTTGGGTGTTCCTGAACCTGGCACGCCTGTCAGCTGTCTCCAAACTGGAGATCATACCACAGGATCTTCAACATGCTCCAGCATTACAATTTCCCTATTTTTCCTCCAATTTTATTACTCTAGGGTGAGGTGGCTTACAGGGCAGGGAAGGAGCAGCAATGGAGACCAGGTGTCTCCCCTCCACTTCCACCTCCCCCTCCCAGCTTTGGCTAAGCCTTGGGCGATGCCACAGGGTGCAGCCACTGCAGCTCCAGGACACGGATGATGAGGAGGAAGGTGATGCTTAGGAGAAGCAGCCAGAAGAAAACCCAGTAGTGCTGTGGAGGGAAGATCCATGGCCGCCACAGATCTACTGGGGTCCTCTTGGACCTGTGAAAAGGGTGACCGGGAACACGAGTCACGCAAGGAGGAAGAGCAAATCTCACCTCTGGCCCATCTGGGGATGAGTAGGATATTTAACTCAAGCCCAGAATTGCTGGCCCAAAGGAAACAAGTGCATGGGGGAAACTGGGACAGAGTAGGATTGACCTGGGGCAGCCAAGCCCCATCCCAGCTTTCCATCACCAAGTCCCCCAGCCCATTTCCCATATGCTGGCCACCGTAGGACCACAGAGAGTCTGGCAGCCATGGGGGGGGATACTGGGCACACAAAAAGTGCTGCTCACGTCAGCCCAAGCTGCTCCATCTCCTTCTCCCTTGCACTTGAACCTCTGTTGCCCACCTCAGCTGCTGGTTCCTCAGTCATGGTGCTGTCCTCGGCCTGTGGCTCCAGCTCGCTGCTGGGGATGACAGGGGGGTGTTGTGCCATACCCCAGGGTCCAGCAGCAGCCAGTGCCATGGCCTCCCCACCACCCAGTGTGGTTACCTCTGGGTACTGGGCTGGTGCTGGGTCACCTCCCTCTCTGGCTCACTGGCTGGGGCTGCTTGGTTGTCCAGGCTGGCACTTGGCTGGGCACCAAAGGTGGGAAGATCAGCAGGGACCCAGACCCCTGGTGACCTCAAGCCTAGGGACACACATCCCAAAGCAGGGCACAGATCCTGTCCATGCCCCCTGCACGTGGCCTTACCAAGAGCTGCTTGGGAATGACGGCGATGCTGACTCTGCGGCGGGCAGACCCCTGCAACAGAGGGTCTGGGGGTGAGCACTGCACCACCTGCACCCCATGATCCCCAGCCCCTCATTCCCCATTGCCTCCCCAGCACAGGCAAAGGACACCGAGGAGAAGGGACAGTGCCAGCCTCCTCCCAGCCCTGGTGCTAAGCTAGAGATCTGGTGAAATGAGGGAAGGTCGAAGCCAAGAGGTTTGTATCTGTTCTTACTACTTCAAGCTGTGCTGGTGGGGCTGCCTAACCCCCCATTCCCAAATGCTCCCCTACCTCTTGAGCTGTAGGGGACTCAGTGCCGAATTCAAGCTGGTGCTAGAGAACAGCCAAGCCTGTGGCAACCCTGCAATGTAGAGGGACCTGCCTGAGATCTGGACAAGCAGCCCCCTTCCCCAGGCACTTTGACTCCACAGTCCAAGGCATCCTGCCTCCCCAGCCCCAGGCACCCTGTGTCCACATAATTCTGAGAGGCCACCACTACATTTTGCCTCATCCCTGGCACTTCTCTCAGACCTTGCCCATGGCAAGCAGCTGTCAGGAGCGGCATTGCCCAGGGACTAGCAGATGTATAGGGACTGCTGGGCAAGGGAGAGCAGCAGGGCATGAGGATGTGGTAGCTTTGTAGCTGCTGAACTGGGACCAGTTACCTGTTGGAAAGTTCGCATCAAGGGGTGAGGCCTCAGCCGTGGCTCTGCATCATCTGGGAGTAAAGAGAAGGAGCCTTAAATCACACCTCAAAATTAAGACAAGGCTGATGCACAAAGAGCTGCAAAGTTCCTTCTCAACAGAAGCTGTCCTGGCCACGTACTCTGTGCATGGCACGAGTCATGGGGTGCCCAGTTGGAGGGACAGCAATGGCGTGCGTGGGGTTTGGCATCCAGGACAATGTGTTCTTTGTGCTCCCTGTGCCCCCCTGCCCCACATTCCCAGCTGGGCTGGGGGTGGATGTCTCTCCAGCCACCAGCACCTGCTCCCACGCTGCGTCTGCTGTTACACCAGCCCCTCACATTTGTCATTGGGTCCCAGCTGTCACCTGCCCCGCTTCCCAGCTCACACAACCCACTGGCTCTGCAGTGCAGGGCCACACCAACCCCTTACAGGGTGACCCCCAGGGGCAGAGCCCACCTCACCCTGGGTCTCTGCCAGCTGCCGGTTGCGGGAGTTTTGCTGGATCAAGCGCTTCATCTCCTCCAGCTCTGCATGTTCCCGCACACGGTGACGCTTCAGATTCTCCACGTGCTGGACCATCACCTCTGCTGCTCGGCTCATCCGGGCCTCCTGTGGCCAGGAAGGATGGGGGATCAGGCTCCCCCCCCCATCTCCTGGTCCCTAAGGACAGGTCCCTGCCAGTCCCTCACTGTGCATTCCACAGTGCCCCCACACTCAGGGAGTGCAAAGACATCCTCTTCCTGCTCCCAAGGTCAGGCAGATCCCTTACACCCCTGTATGTGCAAACATGAGGTTGCACAAATGCCAGCGCCAGGAACAGACTCCAGCAAGCCCAAGGATGGGTCTCCAAGCCCAGTCTCACCACCTTCTAGGCCCCAGTGAGGAGCCCCAAACAATGCACAGACCTGATGTACGGCCCCCAGCTTCTCTGCAGCGCTGGTTGCCCGCTTGACGGCAGCTGCCAGCACAGCCAAGCTGTGCTGCAGCTGCTCCAGCGTCTCTTTGTAGCCCACGTCAGTGCAGGATGGGCCCAGCCTCTGGGGAGGGAGAGGGTGGAGCTGCAGGAGCCAGGACTTTGAGTTGTCTAAACCCCTTCGGGGCTGCATGTCCACAGCAGATGCTTAGACCCCTGCCCTGGTGCCCACGTACCTCCAGAGCAGCATGACACTGCCCCAGCTCCTCCTGGATGTTTTCCTCTGCTGCATCCCGTGCCCGTTTCTCCACCTGGACCCGTTGCTGCAGGGTGAACATGTCACAGCGAAAAGCCAGGGAGAGGTGGGCAAAGGCTGCCTGGAAGGTTGAGAGGTGGGACACAGGTTGAAGGAGAGGCCACCAGGGCCATGTGCTGCTGTCCCCAAGGCACACACAGACCCCTCCTTGGCACCAAGAAGGGCAGTACTATGATAATTAGCCCTTGATTGCCCCAGCACCCATTAAGCTGAGGACAGTCTCTGTAAGACACCAGCCTGACCAAGACACATCCCCCAAGCACCCAATAGTGTGTGGAAATACCAAGGCCTCCTGGCAAGAGCGTGCGCCGGGCAGACGCCAGCTCTCACTGCGGATCCCGGCTCGCAGCGCAGCCTGACTCAGTCCTGGCGCTCACAGGAATATTATTATTATGAGCACGGGATCCACCAGCTCCCCGGCTACGAGTGTGCTCGGAGCTGCAGAGCACTTTGTGGGATTGCCAGGCACAAAGAAGACGGGCTTGTCTTGCTGTGGAAATGCAGCTGCCTCCGAGTGCCAACAGCGTCACCGGGAAGGGATCTGTAAGGCAGCTGCCAGGGGACTGCGGTGCCTGGAGGGCAGCCAGGAGAAGGGCACAGCCCTGGGACTGTGAGCCAGCAAAACATCCGTCCTTCTGTTCCCCTTCCTCAGCCCACCCGTGGCCCCAGGCAGCCCTCACCTCCAGGTCCTGCTCTGTCAAGGCCACCCTGCAGAAAGAGAAGTGCCATCAGGGATGGAGGCACCATGGGGACCGCATGCTGAACATGCCCTCCCAGGGATGCTAGCCACCATCAGGAGTGGGGATCCAAGTGCTCCTTACCTGAAGAGCAGCTCTTAAGCAGTGGAAAAGGAGGAAAGTCCAATCTCTGAATGACACACTGCCCCAGGATCCCCCCTGCCCCATAGCCCCTGGCAGGATGCAGGTGCTCACTGGTTTACCTGTGCAAGCCTAGTCTCTCCAGCACCGAGAGCTCACTGGGGAAGTTCAGTAGCAGCTCCTCTGGGGTTTCTGCATCTGCAGGGAGTCAGTAATGCCATGAGAGAGGCCACATGTGAAGGATCTTCCTTGGCCTTTCCTCCTCCCTCTGCCCATGGTGTGGGACCAGCCCTATCCTTCCCACAGCATCAGGGGAGCTTTGGGTGCCCCCAGGCCAGTTGCCCCTTCCCCACAACCCCACCAAGGGAGCAAATCCCACCAGGCCACACTGGTTTCATGCTCATCCCCAGATACTTAGGCCTTCGCCTAAGGGGACCCAGGTGGGATGGGGACTCACCCACCTTCCTTGGTCCCATCACTGTCCCCAGTGCACAAAGCCAGCTCCTGCCTGTCCATGCCTGGCACCTGGGGGGCATAAGGGCACTGTCGGAGCAAACCCCTCCCTAGCACTGGACACATCTCAAAAAAGGTAGCTGCAAGCAGCTGGGGGTCCGGCTGAGCTGGAGGGTCCACGTAAGGAAAGGAATCCCCAACCTTCTGTCCTTCTCTCCCTCTCACCTTACTGACACTCTCCACGCTCTGCTCGCTCCTGGCCAAAAGCCCATCCGGATGCCCCTGAAGACTGCTCATCTTTCCTGGGGACAGAATAGGAAGTGGGAACTGGGCAGCGGCATCCCCTTCTCAGCCTGACACCACTTCAAGGGAGACCCCCAAAAACACCACTGGCATTTCTGTAGTTTCCCAGGGGGCACAAGCTGGAGGGTGCCCTCCAAAATACCCGTGTGGGGCAGAGGGAGCTGTAGCAAGGCTGGGCTAGGTTGGTGGGAGGGGGGATCCAGGGGATGGGTTGTGGTCCCAGGGTTGGAAGGATGTGGGGTTGCAGGCAGGTGCTGCCAGGCCAGTGGACAGCCTCCTGCCAGACCTGTGCAAGGATGCTCAGGGAAGGAGTCTATAAAACCCACCCCTTTTCCCCCATCCCCATCCTGAGCTGCTCTCACCTTCATCAGGAGACATGGGGAGCCCCGCCAGCTCTGCCTGCTGCTCCCTGCAGAAAGAAACCTGGATAAGCCCTGAAGAAACTCCAGCAGCTGAGGCAGCATCCCACTTGCTCTGCCACCCATCGATGGGATGTTGCTCCAGACCTGGGTCCTTGCTGAGCATCCTCTGCAGCCTGCTCCGTCCCCACCCATCCCTGGCACGGGCACAGCAGCCCCCTCGGCCGCTGCAGAGCTGCCACCAAGGAGCTCGCTGAAGCTGTTTCCAGCCAGGAATGAGTCACCAGCCCGTGGCAGGGCTTCTCCTCAGCACATTACTAGTCTTTTTGGGTTGGTGTTTTTTTCTGTATGGCCCTGGCTGCCAAGAGGCCCTTGCTGCCAGTCAGGCCTCTTGGCAGGCAGCACAACAAACCTGGCTGCCAGCAGAGCCCAGGTGCCATCTCACATCCCTGCCACAGGGACAGCAGGCTTTGGCATGTGCTCTTGTCTCCCCTAAAATGCACTGGGGTGGTCTCATCACCCCAAAACCCTGTCCTGGGTGCAAGGAAGTCTGGAAGCTCTCTAGCATCTCTGCTGGCTGGGGATGCTGGAGCATGCCAGGGATAGCAGGTCGCCTATACATTGACACATAGGGCCTGCTGTGCAAAGAGCCTTCTGTAGCCTCATGATAGAGCTCAGCACCCACCTAGGAAAGGGTTTGAACCCCCAGGTTTTACTCTTGGCTCTGGACAAGTCTACAGCAGGGTTTTCTTTCTCCTCCCTGCAAGGGTGGGGGTTCCCGAGAGAAGGGGCTGCTGTTCAGTGCCTTGGAGGGGGGTGATTCTCTAGCCAGCAGTCCCTCTTGCCTAGCATCACTGTCCCGATCCCATCCTCACCAGCACCCCAAGAGGCACGGGACGAGCCTTTCGTGCACCTACCTCCAGGGCGAGGGGCCGGGTCGGCAGCTCATCCTCTGCCGCTGCCGCCGCCGGCGCCCCTGGGCGAGTCCTGGAGCCTCCTCTTCCCCCTCTCCCAGCGAGGTCCCTTCCAGCGGCTTCATTTGCACAGCGTGGAGACTCCAGGACCAGCACACCTATCATGAGAGACACATATTAGCTGAGCGCAGATGGGAGAACGCCTCTAAATGTTATATTTTTAAAGCATTTTTCTCACCCAGCAGGAGCTCTAAGCTTCTCTGCTTAGCATGGAGGCATCTGTGGGAAAAGAGGTGGGGAGGCCCGCAGCGATTCGGGTGGGTGCTGCTGGGATTTGGGCAGGCACAGAGTGAGGCTGACAGGGAATTTAATACAAGCTCCATTTCTGTGCAGCCTGCCCACTGCCCAACCCCTTTCCCTCCCATGTGGAGATGCTCACTTGGGGCTTGTGATGTGGAGGGAGAAGAGTTGGCAGCCACCTATGCAAGCACCCAATGCAGAGCAGGAGCAACCCACTGTCCCCCAGGCAGGGGACAGTCTGGTCTTCCAGCATCCCCCTGCCAGGCTGGCTCCCAGAGCAACGAACGGAAGAGTTTCAGCAAGTCCAAGGCAGCTTGGACATCTAATATAAGATGGTTTGCAATGTTTTAAAATCAGAAAAATCCATCAGAAAGTCCACAGAGTCCCCCTCCCAGCTGAAGTCACAGTGCAGAAAGGACTCTCCTGCAGGACACGTCTCCTCAGGAGCTGTGCCCATGGATGTGCAGATAAGAGGCAGGAGAGTTTAGTTTTGTCCAGGACATGAAATTCAGCAGAGATTTAAAGGGGCAGAAATGAGGGACTGGTTAAAGTCCCCTGTACCAAAGCCTCGGCTAAGCTCAGTTGTCCCAGACTGAGTGGGGTCATCACCCATCTTGCCCCCATGCCATGTGGGACCATTACCCATCTCCCAGAGCCCACTCAGCCCTGATGAACATGTCAAATCCTGTCAAAACCAGCCTATTTAATGCACAGACATTGGAAAGTGTCCCTGACAACTCTGCCCGGGAGCCCCCAGCCACCAGGAATCAGCCCAACTTGTCACATCACCGAGCATCAGTTTTTCCAAGGGCTTGTCCCTGCTGCAAAGCACTGGCTCTATCACAGCCACAGCAGCCCCTGCAGTCTGCCGACTGAGCACGGCTCAGCTGGCCCTGAGCCTCACTCCTTCTCTTTGTTTTGTGGAGGAAACACAGAAACACGCAGCTTGTTTGACATAAAACCCCCACAGGAATCCAGCCCAAGCTCCTGCCCTCAGCTCGGTGACGTTACCAAAGCTCCCCTGGACTTTACCTGCCTGAACTCGTCTCAAGCGGTCGAAGGCAGATGCTGGGGCCACCCAGCTTGGACCCGGCGCCGT
>JANHGL010002270.1:419-20668 GCA_024611195.1 Ceyx melanurus
CAGATCACACAGGAACAGATCCAGGTGGGTTTGGAATGTCTCCAGAGCAGGAGACTCCACAACCTCCCTGGGCAGCCTCATCCAGTGTCTGTCACCCTCACTGTGAAAAATAAAGAAGCCTTCCATAGTAGTTGGCTGGCTTTGCATTAGAGAAGACAATCCCCCCAGACCAAAGCACCAGCTCTACCTGTCCCTCACATCTCCTAGCTCAGTTGTATGAGGCAAGCAGCTCGGGCTGCAAACAGCACTGGGTGAGGACTGCAGGTGCATAGCACTTCCATAGCCCTTGGTGACAGCAAAAGGAAAACCAGGCTTGAAGGCTCTCCAACAGCAACACAAGCAGGAGAACAGTCCCATCAGCCTGGAGGAACCAGACAACACCTCAGTTCTTCAGGAGTTGAGGAGCAACAGCTGAATAGTTGAGCTGCAGCCCAAGCCCCTCGCTGGAGAGGGTGCCTGGTGCAGCTGTGTCACCTTCCACAGCCACGTCCCCTGGGCAGAGTTGTGTGTGTGCAGAGGAGCTGCAATCCCCAGCTGTGTCACTTTCCACAGCCACATCCCCTGGGCAGAGCTGTGTGTGTGTGCAGAGGAGCTGCAATCCCTTACAGACAGAGGTGCTGTCTGCGTGTTGCAGTGCAGCCAAACAACTGGGGATTGTCATCCAGCTCTGCAGAGGGTGGAGATTTACTGCCCCCCAGTCCACTCTGTGCAGCTTCCTACAGTCCTGCAAGAAGAGACCCCCCCAGAAGCTGCTTCAGCCAAGCACCAGCTACATAAAATGGTTTCAATTACGTAAAGGGAAGGAGGCCCTCACTGCTGTTAGTTCTTCCCAACCACACACAAAACAAATGTGAGATTTATATTAGCTATTGCTAATTTTGGATAAAGCTGTTTATACGAAGAACATAGTTTTCCCCCATTAATAATAATAATAAAACCCCCACAATGCCATTTTGAAATTCTGGACATAGTTTCCCCCAATTTCAATTGCTCTCGCTCCCTGAGCATTTATCAGCTACCTGATTAGAATTTGTTTCCACACAAACCATTGATCATCAGCCTATTACTAGGCAAATGACAGTTAATTACCCACTACATTAACCACTGGGACCTGAGACCTGCTTCTGCTGCCATCAGTCAACATGATAAATGTGGCAAGTTCAGTAATGCATGGCCAGCCCTGAGCTGCCTGCTATAGTGTGAACAACCCTCAATCTCACTTCCAGGCCCAGGAAAATCTATGGCAATCTGCATAATTACAAGCTCTGGGTTAATAACAGACAAATGATTTGTTGCATCTAAACAAAGTCCTTGGAATGGGCCTGGTCTCCTGTGGCTGCCCAGGCTGCCGTGGTGGCACCGGTGTGCTTCCTGCTGCAATGTGCACAAAACACATCTCTGAGGCTGTAGCCTTCCAATTTGTTGCCCTCCAATTTATGGATTCTGCATATGTGATTTTTAATCATTAAAGAACTCTTGAAGCAATATTATCTTAATTATTCTCTGCTGTAACCAGGGAATTAGGCTTCAGATAAAATTTTCTTCTTCCGTGCACTTTCCCTGCCTCGCTGGAGGCTCCATCAGTTTTCATCTACACCTGGACTCTGAAATTCTAATGATGAATTATTGCCCCTTTTCCTAAGAGGGCGAACCTTACAAGGGAACATTTTACTGAACTGTCAGCTCCCAGACTGAGTGCGGAGATGCGGAAATCTGATCCAATTTACTGCAAAACGATGCAGTTCTCAGACCTTCTCCTCACTTTTGTCCCAGGATCAGGAGATCAGGCAGGAGCCACCTTCATGGACTCCTCTGTACGCTCGACTCTCCACGTGCTGTTTCATTTTCCTCCCCTCTTCAAACCTGTTACCCAACTTTCTAAAACATAACATTGCACTAATGGAGAGAAGAAACAGTTTTGTGACAGGCTCTTCTTGGAACTGATGCACCCAGCTACGGCCTCCTGCTTTGTCTGTCTTACCAAAATAAGCAGCAAGGATTACATTGCTATCAGCACTTGTAGCTACCTGGTGCCACTCTGTGCTTTATTTACCATTTTCTCTGTGGCAGAAGCATGAATTCACTCACATCTCCTTACAGGTAGTTAGATTATGCCCTGGCTACCTCAGCAGATTAGAAAAGAGCTCCTTACTGATTTCACCTAGGAGAAAAGGATGAGAAACTAAGTACCAGAGCAGATCTCTTCTCTTGATAGTCTGAACCAACACCTGAAATTTTACATTTATGCCATATATCCCACAGCAAAGATGAGAACAATCAGGCACAGCAAAAGCTTTCATTTCTAATGGATTTGACCGGTACAGAACATCCTGCACAGAGCTAAAAAATGAAAGACATGCAGAAGCCCTTCTACAAACAAACCCAAACCTGACATTTTGAGCAGCAAAAAGTGTGATTAAGCACCAGGCTATTGATTCTACTTTGGTAGGTTTACTAAACAGAAACCTGAAGGTTACGTACTGAGAGATGAGAAAAGGGAACAAGTTGGGAGGGGAAAGACAAGAAAAAGAGCAAAGAAAGAGTAGACAGGTCCACAAAAGAGAATTTGACTAAACTGCACCTTACTTAGGAGGTGTGTGCTTTCTAGAAGGATCCAACTTAACCAATTTCCATCCTCTCCCAGGGATTTTGGGTGAATAAGGAGAGAGGGACCCGAGTCTCAGCGTTACCTTAGAAATGCCCCATCACACAACTGCACTGCTAGGCAGAGCTGCATACATGCTGAGATGAAACTCATCTGGGCCATAATTCCCTGCCAAATTACATGGGACTTTCACAAGATTTAAGATTTAATGTTGTTGGTTACAGCTGCTCCAACAAGCTTCCTCCTTTTTACTCTTATTTTTTGACAACTGTCCTCTGTATGATCCATTGATTTGCTACCAACAGCACTATTTTGCCTACTTTAATTTGATATTAAAATGTTGCATGATTTGGATAAGCAGTCTGGGTTTCAGTAGGAGTGCAGAACGTCTGTTTGCAAAACAGAAAATGAAGGAGAAAAATAAATCTTAAGATTCAGATATGACAAAGCAGACATTAAATGGAATTTCTCCTGTGGCACAGTAATTACAGATAGTTTCGCATGGTTTCAAATTATCTTTTTCTCCTCATTCTCTCTACTGGGTTAACTAGGTTCATTAGGGAAAAAATATATATGGGAGATGGGTTCTAAACCTGCCTTCACCACTAACTGAGTGGGTGACCCTGGCAACTCACTTAATTTTGGTCTCAATTTATTTGTTACAAGGAGGTGAGACCTAATCTTCACATTGTAATATCCCTGCTAGATACTGTTTCTATAAAAACTTGAAATGCTGCATTCAAACCTCTGTTCTTCACAGTGCATGAGGGATCAAAATAACACACATACACTGTTTGAAATGTAATCAGACATTTACTGAAATAGACAATTAGCTGCTTCTTTTTTTTTTTTTTCCTGGTAGGTTTGTGTATTATTCAGGATTTCAATTCAACTGTATGTACTGAAATGCAGAATTTGGCCCTTAGCAAATATTTCAGACAGCCTAAGATGCTATTTGGAGAAGCATAAAACCACATAAAAGAATCTAGATTACAAAGCACAATGAAAAGCATAGTTTTAGAGGACATGTAATTTTTATGTGTTGGTTATTATTTAGATTATTAGATGGAGAGTTCTTAGATGTTTCTAAGTGACTTAGGGACACAAGTACTACTGGCTTTAAATAGTCTTGTTTTCTCTTACTTCCCACAAGATATTTTTGAACAGCCTCCCTGTCAAACTGTAGAGAAAGGAAGCGGGTAAATTTGTCCCACATACATTTTTATGAATGCCTGGAGAACTTCTTTCACTCCCACCCATCCTCTGTTCCCTGGAACAGATTTCTAAATGCTCATTGAAAATGAAACATGCTTCCAGCCAAGGAGAGAGGAGAAGCTGCCCCACTTTGCCTATCAAAGTGCAGAGAGTTCCCAGTCACCCTGCTCATCCCCAGACCTCCTGCCTGCACTCACTAGTACCCAGGAGAAGGCTTCTGGTGACTCTGCTTGAATTACCTCTGCTTCAGCAATCAGCAGGGGCCACTAAAACAGAGACTCCTAGGAAAGAAAGGTTAAAAAATAGGAAACAGACAGAATGCAGGAGAAAATGGCCACTTCTGAAACAGCTCTGGGTTCTCTTCTGCATCCCTGTTGCTGTTTATACCACCTTGTCTAAGTCCCTCTCTTTTAAAATCTGTTCTGGACAAAACTGGGGTGTCAAGAGAAGGGAATGCTAGCTGGTTGCAAACAGATCAAGCACTGAGCCTTCAGAAAGATTTCCAGTGCTTCCCAGCTGCAGGTGAGGAGGCCAAATTTCCACAAAAGCTCATCTCCGAGGGCACTGAATTTAGCAAATGTAAAATCACAAGTGACATAACAGGGCAGCAGTTAGATAACATGGTTTAGATGCCTATCCAAATTAGCTTTAAACCTTGTCCCTTGTTTTAGATACTGCAAAAAAAGGTGAAGCAGAAGAAAGTAAAGCAAAGCAGTCCAGCTAGTTTAAGAGAGCTAAGGAAGTCATTCAGACACAGTTGCTGAAGCATGCTTAAGTGTCTACTAAAACCAAAGGCTGATTCAGTGTTTGCCTTGTTTGGTAATGCTGTGAAAAGAGGGTTAATATTGCCAAGCTAGAGCAGAGGAACCTTTTCACCTCAGTAACCTTCATTTTATTGGAAAAGCAAACTCAGACACTGAAGCATCAACTTGAGGTTGGAAGTTGGCTGCTATTGCCAACACTGCTTTGTAAGGACACCCAGCATGTGCCACCTAGAAACACAGCTCCACTGTGCTGGGGAAGGGCTGCAGGACAGCTCCAGGGCCTCTGCTGCTAAACACTGAAGCTGCTGGCTGGACTGTGGGCAGATGGCAGCAGACTGTGGGCAGAGGAGCCCAGCTGCAGCCTGGCAGTGCAGTCACCCACTACTTGTCTGAGTGTGTTTTGCTTTCATGTTACCTGGGTGTGTGCGTAACCCCATCTGGCCTGGGCTGGGCTGTCTGGGATGTTTTAACACATGGGTATCTGCAGCATGATCTGCAGGATGAGAACAGGAGGAGCAAACCTCTCTCAGGTGAAGCTGTCGTTTCTCACATCCTATCCAGCTATCAGACAAGAAAACTGTAAAAAGCTAAAGTCCAATAGTAAATGTGGTGGTGTGTGTGTGTGTGTGTGTGTCTTTTTGCACACTGTGGACTGTAATTCAGTGTAGCTGTGCTGGTCCCTTTAGTGCAGACTTCCAGTTTGTTCCATCTATGTGAAACAAACTATTTGCCAAACTCTGTCCTGCCTCCTCTGAAGTTCCTGAAACTGAGCCCCTTTTTTTTCTCTGCAGGCTACACGAAAGATTCTTTATGTGAAGTTGACATGGATGAATTCCATTTTCAAACACCTCCAATCCAGACATTCAAAACAAAATATAGATTTACTTCTATATCCTTCCCTAATTAGGTTATTTGTGTTCTGTGAAACAATCCAAGTTTTCATTTCAAGTAAGTATTACCGGCCTTAATTTTGGCTCAGAAAAACTGAAGCATGACCAGACGTTATGGATGTAATATCACTTTTCTAAATCTATAGTTTGAAAAAGCTGTAGGAGGTGGGAATTTTGTTGTTTGGTCAATGGAGTGTTAACTCTGAAGCCTAAATCACACAACTTTAAAAAACCCGTGTTCATGGTAGGAGCAAATATAGCTACATCGTTTATGTCACAGTCTGCTACTCTGTCCTTTCAGTCATGCAGTCAGATCATCAAACTTTCAGTTTAAAGCTAAAATGCAATTTTAAGGAGTATTCTGGCCTAATTTACTGTCTGCTTTTAATCAAGTTACAATTTTGTTTCGTTTTAAATTTTCTTTAA
The DNA here is from genome assembly GCA_024611195.1 of Ceyx melanurus. NCBI lineage: Eukaryota > Metazoa > Chordata > Aves > Coraciiformes > Alcedinidae > Ceyx > Ceyx melanurus. Next base: position 6,320 of record JANHGL010002270.1, read on the forward strand.
CCACTCTGATTGACTCAGATGAAAAGCATGGATGATTGTGCACAGCACACAATGATCTATGCCTGATACTGTGGAAATAAATTCAAGTTAAAAATGACCTCCCAATGCACTCAGGGCTCTGCTTTGCACCACCACTCATGCATCGTGACATCCTTAAACTTCTACCAGTAAAGTCAACATCAATATTACATCCATTTCAACAAAGCAACCATATAAACTTCATCTTTCTACACATGCTTTACTTTAAATCATGCATATAAATCCATCTGCATGCACAGGCTGAATCTCAAAGTTTGCAGATACTCAGCTGACATATTTTCATTGTCAAACTCAAGCAACTTAAAAACAAATTTAATGCCCCAACTGAAAGAAGAATAAGAATGCAATATCCCAAGCTTGTTCAGAGCCTGGGGGTAGGTCTGACTGGCACAGGACAGTGGTGAGTTCAGGGCTGGCAAAGTGCTGGGGCTGGTGAGGTTCTTCTAAGGTGTTTTTCAAATTCAACCCCCCCCCCCCCCCCAAAAAAAAAAAAAAAAAGCTAAACAGGGAAGGAGGGATCTAGTAAGAAAAGGATCTAAATGAACAGAAAGACCCCTGATGAGCAGTAGCCAAGCTCCTACCATTTCCCAACAACTCTATTGTTTCTCCAGTGGCTAAGGAGCAAGGTCTAAGTGTTGCATACTGAGTTTGCACCTGGAGATGGGGGAAGGGAAGGAAATTAAGGTACAAATATATAATTAGCTGCCTAACGTGAGGGACATAAAACACAGGCATTTTTCATTTTGCCCCAGAGGTGACTGAGAATGTAGAACCTCTGGGTAAGAAATCAATGCACAGACTGTCAGGTAAATACATATTGAAATAAAAGGAGTGTGTGTGTGTGTGTGTGCGTGTGTGTGTGTGTGTGTGTAAGTTAATAGTTCTATGAGGTCACATAATAAAATCTAGAGTTCTTTCATCAATGCTGTGAACAATGCAGTCCCTGTGTTTCTCCCCTGGTGCAATAACAAGGACGGTTGCTAGACTCTGAAAATAAATTATGCCACGCTTTATTAAATGGTAAACAGCTGTTCCAGCCACAATACAGCTCATGCTAATTGAAGAATGCCTTAAGCAGTCCTATAATAAAAGGCTTTTAAGAGTTGGAGAGGAAAAAAAGCCAGCATCATGACAGACTTGCTATCGTGGGCTCCCTTAGTTAAAATTCAACACATGGGTCATTCAAGGTGAGAAGTATATTCTGGGAGAAGATCTACAGCAATGAGCATTTAAGAACCATTAGCAGGCTCTTTCATGCCATGATGCTCCAGGCAAAGACAGTGCTTAGGTAGGAACTGCGGCCACGAGGTTCTCATCGTGTTTCCACATCTTGTTTTGCTAGGAGATATGTATCCGGGAATACAACAAACGTGTAAGAAGAATTGTTCTGAAGTGGTGATCCCCAGCTCAGAAGCCTCACCGCTCGTGGGAATTACCCTGGAGATTTTGGCAGAGGATAAGAGCTCTGCTGCAAGCTGTCAAAGAGCACAGTTACACCAGACAGAAGATATGTGGCATCGTGAGCCCCAGGCTGGCAGCCCTTCCAGAGCAGGTGTATGGCTGTACCTCCACTGAGCCCTTGCCCCTCAAGCCAGCCTGGTTCTGTCAAACAGATGAAGTCTGCTGTGCCCAGTGGTCATCAAAGGGACTACCAGGAATGGCGAGGTATGAGCATTTTTTTTTTAAAATATATCATGAAAGTCACTAGGGAGCGTGAGTCAATGTTTAGAGCAGGGAAAAGAAGCCTCCATCCTTGGTCTCTGTGCTACCTTGATAAGTGGCCTTGTGCAAATATCCCTTCTTTGTGCCTCAATTTCCCCATCTTTGCATTAAAACGACAACAGGAGGCTTGGAGTGGCAAAGTCCCTTAAGAGTCCCGAATGACAGGTACAGTATTTATAGCAGGTGCTCACTGACATAAGCATTTGCCCAAGAAGGACATTCAGATATATGGCACTCAGACTACCAGACACATGTTTTCTGGAAAATTGCTCACAGAACTAAACTAGATGTGCATATGTGGAAAGTAAAAGTAGCAAAATAGTTCCACGGGAGATAATAATAAGGAAAAGAGTCACCTTTTCCCCCCTATACAACACAATAATTTCTTGTCCTCTCCTTGGAGTTCTCCTTTCTAAAACCCACTGTAAGATGAGTGCTGCATGGTAAGAAGTTGCTTGGTTTTTTTAATGTTTGCAAGAAGTAAAATGCTTAGAAATTAGGAAGAAGGGTGTGTGTCAATCCGTTAGATGGCACCCAAATATTCCATTCTGCTCGTACAAATCATGATGTGCTTGCAAATTCGTGCAAGAAAGTGAGGGTTTCACAGACCTGCTCTTCATATAGAAATGGAAACAGGGAAAGTTTTCCTTCATTGGACTATGTGACCATTTCCTTTATAAATAAAAGCTGCAGTATCTGAGGTATTTCCTTTGTTGTGTCACCTTTAGGACTTACTATTTGAAGTATTCCATTGAAACGGCTATGCTCTGCTCAGTGTTCAGAATTTTAAGTAAAACCTTAAACAGTTACAAATCAAAGCATCGGGGTACTTTGAAGAAGCACATACACTATATACATCACATTCTGCATGCATATGCATTGCTGATATCTATATATCATCGACACATTTACAGAAACCTTGCAGCTTTGGGAAGAAAAAAAAAAAGATTGCAAGCAAAATATAAACAGTAAAATCATGATCTAAAAACAGTAAGGTTTTCAACATTCAAGATTTCAGCATATTTAGAGCTGGTTCTAAAAGTATGCTTTGAAAAGATGTCAGATGCCATGACATTTTTCTGGCATTAAACCAGTTGTTTCGATAAATATTGCACTGAAGAAGATGCATTAATTAATTTTTTCACCCCTCTCGTTTATGTATTAAATTATTTAGGTTTTTAGGTATCGATATTTTTATACCTGCATCTGGCCTTACAGTTTCTTCCTCCCCGTGATTTTTGTTCCTCTTCTGAAAAGAATGCTTGAGGAAATTCTGTGCCAACATCTCACTCAAATTTATAATTAATGTAGCAGAAAATTATATTTCTAATTAAATAAAACCGAGCATGAATTGAGTTAAATGCTAGAAGCATTATAAACAGTCTAAAAGTTAGGAGAGGAACAAAATCGCAAACAATGAGCAGGTAATGTAACTGCATATATTAGAAACATCTCAATTATTACATCCACAAAGGCAGAACCTAAAAAGCTGCATTTCAAAAGAAGGTGTCATGTTGACATATATTGCTCATTAAAAAAGGTGCCGTTTGTGTATGGGTTACTGTTCTTCATATGCATGAACGCTGGGAACACATTGTGGGAAAGGAAAACCCTTGAGATTTTGTGTAGTTTGAATATTTAATGTAACAATAGTTTGCTCTCTCGTAAAGAAAGGAAAGAAATTTGGGAGACGAGGCCATAAATTTGCCTATTTATTATTTTATGCTGACTGCAGATGGGTATCGGTGCCCCCCACCCCCCAACACCTTTCCAGATCTGCCATTAAAACTGGTGACTGCTTCACAGTGGCTGCTCTTTAGCCAAAACCACAGAGACTACAAACGAAAAGCTGCCCTTTTTAAAGCAGAAAATACCGAGCGACGTGTATAATATTTGTATGTAATATATATATGTGTGTACTAACCTACTAGTTATCTCTGCTTACACTCTGGCTGCCAGGAAACTGCCAGCTGTAGAGGCGATAAGGTGGGCAGTTAAAAGAAGATACCGAAGCCTTAAGCTCCTTAATGTGCCACGAATCAATCCCATGAAAGCAAACAACTTGAAAAAGGGGTTATATGTATTTAGGAAATCTCTGGGCTCCCTTCTCGGGAGCTGGCGCTGGAGTTTGCTCATCCCGCTGACCCCTGCAGCGGCCCGGGGGTGCCGGGAGGCAGCTAATTGAGAAGTTGATCTGGGGAGAGGGATCCCGCTTTACCGCGTTAAGTGTCCAAATCAAGCATGACTGGATTGACGTCGCCAAATCGCCGTCTGGAGGCCACTCCAAGCCAGGAGCAGCAGGGCTTTTCACACCTGATAGACCCCCCGCTCTATCTCCATCAAGTCGCATTAGGAAAGGGATGTATTACAGGAGCGCTGCCCGTGCCGGCTAATTGCTGCTCCCCAGCTCTCCACCAAGCACTGAATGTGCTCAAGAGTTGAGAGCGCACGCAGCCCCCGTCACACCCCTCCACGAAATCAGGTGGATGCCATCTCAGCTCGTGAGGAGCAATCAGAAGAATGAAATCTTTGTTCCGTGCTGAAGGGTGATGCACAAACCGCTCCTGAAAGGAGAGCGCTCGGGGGCTACGTTCCGCTGTCCCAAGGCATCCCAACTGGGAGAGCTTCAGCCGTGCTCTGGCCTCCAGCCACCAACTCTCCAGCGCTCCCAGCTGGGCTGCTGGACAGGGAGGCCATGAGGTTCACTGAAAAGTGAGAGATACCAAGGCAGGGGGGGACTGGGAGCACAAAGAACCGTAAAATGGTGAACTTCACAGCTTTTCAATCACAGAGGAATGTCTATCTGGTTTTTTTTACACCTCTGAAAATCTCCCTCATCAGCAGTTTGATCAAGGTGATGGAGAGTCCAGAATTTAATCCCGTCTAGGATTAAAACTCAACAGTTCCTGCTTTACAGTCCTCAGCCTGCAGATACTTTAAAAGAGGGCAGTTCTTATTTTCCAGTACCGTTAGGAGATGTGGCCACAGTGTGGTCAAGGTTGTCTTGTCAATTTATCTTTTATTTATGTAGAACAGGGAACCTCCTGAACTGTACCGAGGTAAGATTTAAATTGAGGAGGAAATATAGCAGCGTGGGTCTACTCAGTCTCTGAAATTCAGTCCGTGACAGTAAAAATACTTAGGAGGACCTTTTAAAAGCATGTAAACAGCAGTTGTGAGATGATGATACAAAAACAAGCTCTATAGGAGGACTGTTAAGTCCAGACTTTGTATCTTTTCATATACTACTAATTTACGTCTGAAAAAGGACTGCACAAAGTAAAAGTTGTGGCACCATAACACAATTAAAAAACACTGGAGGGAGACTACAAGGAAATTATATGCGTAATTTCCCCATATTTACTTTGAAATAGCACTAAAAACCTCAGATAGCATTCGTTTGTCAGAAGAAAAATAACTAGAACACCCCACATTTGCCACAGATATCCTCAGGGTTCAGGATGAGATTCTCCTCCACCTGCACTATCCCGAACTCCAGCAGATGTCGAGCAGCCAAAGTCTGCTCACTCTGCTTCTCCCCTCTGAAACCGGTACCCCCGTGTGTGGTTGCTGGATCCCAGACACGCCGGATTCCAACCGCACGGCCAATCCAGGCATCAGTCCGGAGAGGGGGGAATGGGAATTGCTGTTTGGCTGTCACGACTGAAGCTGAGCTGGTGTTGCAGCTCATCCCTCTCCTGGCTGGCAGCGGCACACAGCGCGGCGGGAGCTGCTGCGAGCTCAGACAAGCTCCGGTGATGGGGAGCGATAAGGTCACAGGAAAAGTGTGAATGGAGCGATCCTGTTCCACCCAGGCGTGAGAAGCAGGTAAATTGATCCCGCTCTGGATTCTTTCTCTGATATTCCAAAGCTGCCTTGCTTTAGGGATGGTAAAAGGTAACCAGAGACTGCTGAAGTTGAGGAGGTGTGTTATGTTACTGCAGCGGTTCCAGGGAGGGGGAAGAGGTAGATCTGCATCAGTCACAGGATTGAATCTACTCTGCCCAGCACGGCAGCCCCTTTGCTCTGCTGCACGTGTGTTTCTAGAAGAAAATACACTCCCCCATGCAGGAAGCGAGGGATTAATTTTTCAACGCTGAAGTGCTGCTCAAACATAAGCAAACAGGTGGGCAAGGCAAAAGAGAGCCTTAGGAGGAGAGCCATGGTTGGCTGTAGGCGTTTTCCTGCCTTTCCTCCAAAACTGAGGTCACCCTGAGTTTGTGAGTGCACCTCCTCCCCCCTGGAGAAGCATTCTCTGCCACAGGAGCAGGACAGCCCAGCCAGATCTCTCCTAGCACCTCTACCAGCTGATGTTGATCCAAAATGTGCCTGAAAAATAAGTCAGACATACTCCCCAGCCATCCATAATCTTGGAGTGAGAGAAGCCTGACAGCACCGTGGGAGTCTCCTCTATTTTCCTGCACCTTCTAGAGGCCTTTGTGTTGGTGCTGAGAAGATTTTGGATGCTGTCAAACCAAGAGAGAGCTGCTACTGCTCCGTGCCATTGCTGCCATCTGCACTGAAGCACAGTTAAGCAGATCATCACATCTCCCATAGCCCTGCTCCAGTATTGTAAATTAGAAGATCCAAAGTAAAGCAATTAGGAAAATAGGATGTAGTAAAAATAACAGAGATTCCCACCCAAGTCTTTTCCATCTTGCCATCAAAACACAGGCCATTAGATAAAATACTGACCTAAATTGCAGATTTTTTTTTTCTTCCTCACCCCTTTGTCTTGTGCTGTTTCTACTTTGTTCTATTAACCCTCTCTCATTCTTATCACTATTTCTTTTCTTCCTACCCTTCTTTACTACATCAGGCTTTTCCATTTCTGCCAGGTCCATTCTTGCTGTCTAACCTCACATGCTCTCACTTGGTATGTTCTTGTGTAGACCCCAACCCAATTCACCATCCCACATAGGTTTCAGATCTCATCTTCCAGTGAAATGAATTCTTCTTCCAACTTCAGTTATATTTCAGAAACAAAACTTTTTGTGTATTGTAGTGAAAGGTTTCCAGTGCTTCCAGTCAGATAGTTACCACCATTATGGAGGATTAAAAAAATAATAATTGTCATGGGCACCATGGCAACTTGAGGGGATTTTTTGAAGCCCACCAAAAGCTTAATAATAAATGAGTTAAGAATGGTTCCCAGGAATACTGCTGTTGAGAGCTGCTGTTGTAGCCTCTCACACCCCATACACATAGACCCAGGCAATTTGGAACTACCTAGAGAAAACCTGAGCAGCAGCACTGCTCACTCCACACAGCACCAGAACTTCCTTGTCTCTTGAACAAAAAACCAAGGTCAGATAAACTGTCTCGAGGTCTTTTAGGGTATTCATCTGGATTTTGAGAACCAGCCAACATTCTCAGAGGTTTCCTATATCCATATTCTCTGGAAATCTAGCCCCGAGCTCTTCAGTTTGATGTGGTTCATTTTAGTACGAGAGGATAACTTGAGTTGATTTTGATTAAAAAAAATGAAAATTATCCTCTTTACAGACATGCACGTAAAGGGGAAAATAATAAGGCCAAAGCCCTTCATGCTACATTTTAATTGAAGCTGGAAAATATTAATCAGAGGGCAGAGAGACATTTTGGACCAATCAGTTACAGAAAGAGATAGGAAGCACACTGGGGCAGCTCTGCATGCAGGACAGACAGACAGCAAGCTCTGCAAGAGGATGCCATGGCAATAGCACAAGCCCAGACCCCTCTGCTAGACCCACCAGTCCCCTAGCACAGCACAGGCAGCTGCAGTCTGTGTGCACCCACCTTAGCAGGCAATCTGTCACCTGCTGCCCCACACGAGCAAAGGCCACTTTTTCCTCTGTCACTCTGCCCAAAAGTTCCATGATGGGATTTCCCTGCCATTCATGTACAAGCAGTAAATTGACCTGAAATTACTGAGGGATTGCTCGTACAGATAACCACTAATTCTGCAATGTAAACCCCACGTATCTGCAGGTGCTATTTCTGCCTGAACTGACCAAAAAAACCTGCTAGTATAAAAAAGGCAATATTTCTAAACCCCATGTTTGTACAAATACAGGGAGTTTTTTTGCCCATGGGAGACTGTTTTATTACACTGATACAGTCTATTCCTATTAGGAGTATTTTGCCAATATTGTATGTCAATATTCCTAGACATGCAAGTTTTCTTAGTGCTGAATATTCCTTAGTTTTATGAGGAAAAGATTGCAGGCTTCAGAGAGATGAATCATACCCACATTGATTTCCTGGATCAGCCTGTGTGTTACCATACTGCAAGAGTCTGTCTAAAAAAAAAAACTCTGCAAAAATATAACAAATGTCTAATACCAGGGAAAAGTGCTTTTTCCTAATGACTAAGCCTGCTTGTTAACTAGCCTTTTCTTAGCATTTCTTATTTTCATTTAGAGTGTTCCCACAAGCCTATTAAATTCCCCTACTTTTAAAAATAATTAAAGGGTATGTTAATTATCTAAGATATCTCAATTCATAGATTATAAAATGTAGGAAGAAAAAAAAACCAAACAAACCCCAAAATACAGTCTGGAGTTATGCAGCATATTGCAGTTACAGATATTTCTTGTAGATCACTGCTCTACACTTCCATAGTCTTCCATATTTTCTGTTTATTTCCAAAACAGATGCTTTTCAGCTTTTTTGGATTCCAAATGGTTGTCTAACAAAGAAGGGTTTCATATGACACCAAAGCATATTTTCAGTTATCTACGTAATCACAGCAACTATAAGTACACCTACAATTCAGAAATCAGTGAAAACTTGAGCAAGTGAAGGACAGAAACTCATTTTTGCAGCTGAATTTGTTTCAATGGTGTAAACAGTTAATAATAATGGAATATTTGCAGACAGCTCAACTAAAATGCTTCCTGGCACAGACATTAGTTGAAATTAAATACTGCACATTAACCATAGATTTTTTTTTTCTTACCAGAAATAAGCTTATGCATAGAAAACTACAGGGATCAATATCAGATCAACCTGATTCAAAAATTATATTAAAAAAACCCCAAAATATTATTTTATGTTGGGCAAAATAATTCAATTTAAAATTCTGTGATCTCTCATATTTAATCAACAAATTATATGCAGCATAGGAACTGGAACATATCTGAGTTTTCTTTCAAGTTTCATCACTTACCAGGAACATTGGAAAAAGAAAGGGAAAAGGGAGACTGGCCTATCAAGTTTAAGATTTTATAGCAGGTGATCTAAACCTCCAGCTTTATTCCTAGGGTGATTTTCCCTCAGATACCTCCCCCTCAACCCAGCATCTGCAACATCAAGTTTCATTGAGAGAGCACAGCATTTAAAGCAGGCAAAATTCTGGGAAGGCAGAAGGAAGTGATTAAAAATTAAGAATTCCTTTGGAAGGGGTGGTAAGTGCACCAGCCCTTCAGTCATATGTAACCTGGGGAGTCTCTGGAGCTCCCTTCCTTGGTGGCTCTTAACCAACCTCTGGATTTTCACTCTCTGAGCAGCACCTCAGACATGGAATGACACAATGATTTTTATGTCATGCAGGTGTTTTATCTGCATCACAAAAGCATGCTATGTGGTTGGCAGCTGAACTCAAAACCTGTCCCTTCTACACTTCAGAACAACAGTATGAATATTCATCTCAAAACGTGTCTAACTCTGGGGTTTTTTTTGTTAAATACTTGTGTTTGTAAAAATAAAACTGTTCACTGTTTGCATGGTGTTAATAATTAAAAAAAATGCTACAGTTAAAAATTATATTGAAATACTGAGTAATTATAATGCAGAATGGAACACCCACACACTGCAGAATTCAGAACCTGCAAGTAAAATTGACTACGAAACCAAAATTGGCTTTGTTGACTTTTATCACCCTCATCTGTGAAAAATATAAAAAGCAAACAAAGAGGAAAAGTATTAATAGCAAAAGAAAACTGGATTTCTTTGTAATAAACAAATCACTTGCCAGAGAAAGCTTTCTTTACAGTGTGCAGTACAACTTCAATTTGGCACCACCTCTTTCAAACTCTACTGGAAACTTGTGTAAAATTAATATGTAGTGTCAATAACAATTGATTAGCTTGAAGGCTTAACAAATATTGAGGCCTTGATACCATAAAAATATGAGTGGTGTTCACCCATTGACGTGACTTAATACAATTATATAGAGAGAACTATCTCCAGAATTCAGAATTTTTCAAAGGACAACTTCTTTGTGTGCCTTAAAGGGTACATATGGGCTCAGAATATTTGGGGGGGGTCAGGTAAAAAATAATACCAACAGTAAGTGTTATATTACTGGCAATCTTCAGGAATATGACTGTGGTCTTGGATAATTATTTCTGTTATTTTTTTTCATTGTGGTGAATATATTACTCTTACCACCAGCGTGGTAAAATGTACTTTAGTAGATGAAATGAGGTTTTTACATGGGGAAAAGGGAATAAGTGAGGAACAAAAAAAATACTGAACCTCTCATTACTTTGATGGGAAAAAAAGTTACTTTCTTCCTTCACTATTATAACCATTTATTGTTTGTGATTTGCTTGTACTGGGTGATCAAACGTAGCTAATGAAAACCACACTATTTTTCTAGGTGATAGCAGATAATTTTCCTCATATTTTTCCATTTAAAATAAGGAACATCTGAATAACTACTCATTTCTAAAAAACAACTTGCCATATACATTCTGTCATTTAAACCCTCCAATTCCTCTCATCCCCGGGGTAGACTTTGGTTTGATGAACACAGAAATAGCATGACATTCTGCAGGAATAAGCAGCAGCCCCCCCCCAAAAAACCTCCCTATCTTCTATTTTAAGTGTAAAAACAAGGGGCTGTATCTTGAAGGGAGCTGGACAGACTTTCCAAAAGTCTCCAAATAAGGAGCTGGCCCTGGAGCCACTGCCTGTTAAATGTGAGAGCTCAGTGTGCATTAGCAGTGTTTACTCAATCTGAAATCCACACTGGGATGGCCAGCATACCCATCCCAGGGCCGCCCTTACCACACCATCCCTGTGCTCCAGCTCCACCAGGCAAAACCAAGCCCCTGCTGGGGAATGCTCCTTCAGGCTCCCAGGGCTCAGACATGCACTTTATCCCTTCTCCACTCCACTCAGGTCTGTTGGTTACCATTGTTTACCTTCTGCACAAAGCACTTTGAAACTGTAAAGCTTCTTCACCAAGGAGCAGAAGTTGCGATGTAGAGAATTAATTGCACGAGGCAGATGCAAAAACAATGGCTTTTCAGTGCCCTGTAGACTGACACCCAACACGGATTAGCAATTCTTAATTAGAAATTTGCCACGAAGAAAGGGGAAGGAGAAAATAAATGTCAGATTAAAATGACTGACTAATAATCTGAGCACTATGAAAGCAAACACCTGACGATCTCACTGTGCAAGTCGAGCCAGCCCAGGACAGTGCAGTATTTGCTCACATCACTTAACTGCTCTTCTCCATATGCTTCTCAAACCAAAGGAAAATACAGAGGAATGCACAAACTGATTTAAATGAACCAGGTCTCACTATTCATTTTATGAAAAGCACTGGGCGTGCCTTGCATCCAAAAGCAACAATTTGTTATGCACTGTAAATGCTGCAGCAGAAGTAACTTTTTAACAATCTGAAGCATTCCTAAGATGTTTCACTTAAACATTTCTGCAATAAAATCTTAGTGAACTGTTGCTTTTATTAATTTTTTACACACTGGAGACCAAGGCGTGCAAATTTGATTTTCTCTTTTTTTTTTTCTTTTTTTTTTCTTTTCTCACTCCTATTTTAAAAAACCCAACTTTACCTACTACTAGCAAATAAACTATCTCTCTTTTTTAATAAAACCATGGCCTTGAGTTTTGGCCCCTTAATAGTAGCCTGCATGGTCGACTACCCTTGGTGTTAAATTTTCTTAAATTGTATTTCTGTCAGTATATCATTTTTTTAAGCAATGGACCCTATAATAGCAAGCTCTGTTCTGTCAGGAGTACATTTAACAGCATGACACAAGTATTTTTCACTACAGGAGACAAACAATGATATGTATTACATGCAGTAAACATTGCCTTTGGTACATAGGGTTCTCTTAGCATTCATCTGTCTAAAATTTCATTGTGTCCTGCACAGGGAAAAAAACTCTGCCTCTCATTAACTATTGCCCAGGGCTGTAGGTTTGTAAAGTGCCAACAATGCGTTGTCACATTTCTCACAAAACAAGAGCTTGATTGAATATTACAAGAATGGCAGAAACCCAGCAAGGTGGATTAGGGGATATTTTAATAGTAAAAACAAAATAACAAGCCTCTCACCGAGCTGCTTAACTAACAATCTTGTAACCAAATGATTTCTTTATTTTCTTGGAAACAAGACCCTCTCCCCAAAATAATCAAGAACAAGAATTTTATAAAATAAAGATGTTGGGAGGGATCACCTTGGGAATGTCTCTTCTGGACCATCTTAGCCATACGTTAGGTGGGTGTACATGACCTCACAGGAGCCACCTGCAGCAGGGTCAACATCTCTTTGTGTGAATCAGTGGGTTGGGAGTAGATTTATAAACAGCTCAGCACCTGGACAATTCTCCTCCCAATTCCCAAACCAGCAGGAATGGGGAGCACTTCCAGCAACCTCCTCAACTTTGCTGAGCTCCAATGTAACTTTCATCCAGCACCCTCAACTACATAATGGGGAATGTGCAGAGAATTCTTCACAAGGATAAAATGAATCGGAGTATACACAACAGCTCAGATGCCAAAGCAATGCATTAATTACTTGTTAATTGCTCCTTTAAAGAAATACGACTTCCCCACGTCCGCCTTGGGATAGACTCATCATGGTCAGAAAACAAGCAGGATTGACTTAATTTTTTAGAGTTTGGATAAACTCACTGCTCCATGAAAACATCTTCTATGGCTGGCAAATCACTCCCAAGATCTTAGTTGTCTGTACTATAAAAACCAGAACAGGACATGTTCTCAGCCCTGTGGGAACAGACACCTTGGGCAGCAAGACAGAAGTAATGCAGTCACAGGTCCAAATGTAATGCAAAACTTCCTCCTTCAAAAAGAGGAAAGGCTTTTTAGCTCCTGGGAATTATTGGAAAGGGATTATCACAAACACTGATTTAAAGTAAGCTAAAAATAACTTGGCTAGATCTTCTGGGCACAAAGCAGGGAGGACTGCAGCAGAAGGTAAAGCAGCAGTCTGTATACAGAGGATAAGGTTAAAGCAAACAACGGATGGAGCTGGCCAGGGACCGAGAGAAAAGGGGAAGCAAATATCTTTTTAAAAGGTGACAAGTCTTCTTGAAAGGCTGTTACAGAAATTACCAGGAATTTCTACTTCCTTGGAATATTCTGAATTAAAGCACTGGAGTACAAAACGTCCAGTGGATCGATCAGGAGAGACAGATGCACAACTCTTTATCCTCGGCACATAGTTCATTTTGCATCTGATAACTGTTGGCTGTTGTCAGAGTTGTTTAATGGGTGGGGGTTTTAAAGGAAGAGAAATTTACAGCTGTTTCACAGAGACAGAGAAGAGATCATTTGCTCTACATAGCCTTCAAAAAGAAATATAGAGAGTATCTGGCACTGGTAAATGCTGAGTTTCTTTGCCAAAGCCCGTAGCCTTACGAGATTCTCAATGCATCTCCTCAGCAAAGCTGAAGAAGGTTTGGCTGGAACAAAATTGCTTCTCACCAGCAACATCTGCTACAAGATCTGGAGATCTCTGTCATAACAAAGCCTGTTTTCAGATTCCTGCCCTCCTGTAGGAGCCGAGTGCCAGATGAAGGGGTTGGAACAGGATAAATGGGCTCTGCAGGATCTGCATCCAACTGAGGGGGAGCTGCCGTGAGAACAGGGAGCTACAACCATAAAGTCCCTACAAAGGAGGGACTATCCTCCACTCTCTGCTTTGGCAGAGCCAAAGGAGAGTTGACAGCAGATGTTCCGGATAGACCTGTCGCCATTATGCTGATCTCCTTTGGCAGCTGAAGCAGCACAGGGCTGCAAGGGTACAAAAATAACTGCAACAATCTTAGGTTGAAATTTTGGCACTGGATGGGATCTCAACTGTGGGCCTTTTAACTGCTTCTGAAATTGTCTGTCCTCCAGCAGGACCTCTCTTGGGACGTTCCCACCAGGACTCCCCTCACCCTGACTGAAAGGAGGCATGTAAATGGAAAACCCAGGCTGGGAATAAACAGAAAGGACACGGAGCAGAACAGTACTGGGCTTCAAAAGGCCATCAGAAGAAGACACTGCAGAGGTCTAAGGGGAAGCTGGTGCATCAACCAGCATTGCTCAGAGAGCTCCTGCCCAGAGCCTGTCAGGTGCAGAGCTTGTCTTTGCCTGCCATGACCATTAAATGTCAGCTCTGCAGCCTGACCTCTCCTGCCCTCTCACAACATGAGGAGGAGCTCTTAGCTGCTCTGCTGTCTGCACAACAAGAAAGTTTAATGAAAACCCAAGGTATTTACACGGGGTGATCCTATCAGGGGTGCTGAAGCTGTATCTAGATGCTCCCTTTTGCCCACCGCCTGCAGGTGTCCTGCCTCCTTCTGTGTAGCCTGCCTTTGGAGGGTGGGTGCTATGCTCTCC
>JANHGL010002270.1:20768-40648 GCA_024611195.1 Ceyx melanurus
CCCTTTTGCCCACCGCCTGCAGGTGTCCTGCCTCCTTCTGTGTAGCCTGCCTTTGGAGGGTGGGTGCTATGCTCTCCAGGAAGAGCCTCTCAAAACTGGAATGCAGTCCCCTCCATCATTACAAAAACAAACAAAAAACCCCCAAAACCACCAACAACAAACAGCAGTGTCAGGGTATCAGTAACAGCTCTGTCATTAACACAGCTGATTTGTAAGGGCTGCCAGGTAATTAGGTTGCATCACTTCTTAAGATTACAGAAAAAGCCAGAAAGCCCCTGGTGAGCACACAGACAATAAGTGCTGTGTAGCTCTGCAAAACAAGATGGTCACCCATCTGTCCAGAGTCCTGTGTATCTATCTGTTCACTTCCACTCCACTGACAGCCACGGAAGGCCAGTCTAAACCCAGCATTCATGGGTGACATTGCCAGGAAAAGTTCCCTCCCACCTCCCCTGTTTTTTACTCTAGCCATTAAAGATTCATGCATTTGCTACAAAGCCTCTAAAGCAGATGAAAAATACTTTAAAACTTAGGTTTAAATCACCTCACCTTTATCATCCCAGACACTTCACAACTGCTAGAAAAGGTGTTGACTAATCCCAAATAAATGCATGCGAGGGCAAAAATACAAGAGACAAACTTCACATGCCACTGGCAGCCCTGGATCAGTGAAACAGCCTAATGTAAAGCAAAGTCCTTGGCTGGTACTACGACAAGACTTTAATATGCAAAATAAAGACAGAACCAGGGACCTGCTCACCTTCCTTGGGCATCAAACTAATAACAATAGGAGAACAAGAAGGGGAAGGAAAAAAAAAGCAAGCTGGATCTTACCATAGTCATTACTGTGTATCCTCCAGTGCTCTCGGACACATTTCTCCTTTCCTCTAACACCTGACACTGCTCTTCCCTGCTGCAAATTTTGGGCAAAGCCTTAATAAAGCTCTGACATCCATTGTTAAAACTCACAAACTAAAAAGTCTGTGCTTTGGTGCAAGCAGCAACTCAGCTTGTGTGACTTTTTGGAATCACCGCAGCAAGTTGTGAATGATGTATGAAATGAAAAATCCCTGCTCACTGCACACAATTCAGATAGTGAAATCTCCCTGGAGCATTAAAAAAAAAAAAAAGCACTTAAATGTGTCATTTTATTTTTGCCCTGTGCCCAGAAGACTCCCTCGTCTCTCCCAAGAACATGCAGATACCTCAGCTCTCACCAGAGAATGAGAAAGCACACTCGGAGCTAAAGCAGATCAGTTCACACGATGTTTCCAGGAAAAAATACAGGCACCTGGAGCAAACCAGACAGAATTACATTGGAGACATGTTCAGGCCTCTCTCCAAACACACTGGTTTTTGGTAATTTTTTTAAGCAATGTCTAATCTCATCAGCCTGACTCTTTTAACTTGATTGACCTTTGGAGATTGCATTAAGAAAACAACATCATACTCAATATAGTTAGGAGCACGAGAAGAAACATTTGAAATAAATATAATGTGTGTGACTAGACATCATTTATGTTGGGACAAATTTAACAACATGCTTTGGCTTCAAGCCTCTGTTCTTTCCTGCCCCTTTAGTGGAACTTTTTATCCCAGCCTGCCTTTTGCACTGACCTTTTAAACCTGGCAGACCCAAAAGTCTGCTGTCATAATTTAGCCATCTTCTGACTTGCTGCATGTGCTGCTTTCACAGAATAATCTGTTTTCTAGTGCACTCCTGTTCATATTTTTCATATCCTAGAATGTGATTGGGTTGGTTTTTTTCTTGCTTGTGTGTTTGATTTGTTGTGGCAAGTGGGATATTTTGCAGCATTGATACAAAACACAGAGAAAGGTTGGGTTACTCCCAGCAGGGATTTCTTCCTTACCCAAACTTCTGCATGTGATGGGCAGCCTCTGTTCACACCTCCCCCCCCCAGCAGCCAGGATGACAGAGGATCTCTTGAATTAATCTTGCAGCAAAAATGGCTCAGTTTGGAGCACACAAACTGTCACTCTTTCCCAATCACTAAAAACTGGGGAATTGTCCAGTTTGATGGTGTTCCCTTTGAGCACATGGAGGATGGAAAACTGACAAGAAGACTGCAAGTCCACGGAAGAGTGATCTGCCCAGATGCAGCTGTCTTGGTGACTGCATTTAGTTTTAGGACTGGAAAGCAGGGGTCCTGTCTAACGACAACTGATGTTGTCTTCTCTTGACAAGTTTTCTTAAATTTGCAATTAAATGTTTGGGTTTTTTTTTTTCTTCCCAAATATTTCTGATGAGATAGGACAGTCGCCTGCACCAGCATCACCTTTCTGTCATCTTTGGCATTCTGAAATTTCAGGGAAAGCTGAAAGAAAAGGTGCAGCTGTTAACTCTCTTGCTTCTCTAGCTTCTTCATACAAAGACTAGAGCCATACCTACTTCTGCCCCTCGTACACAGAAGAAGCAAGGACTGCAGTGACCATCAGACATGCCACTGAAGCAGAGACAGACACAAGAACTTTGCAGTGCATCTTCCAGCCTGCAACAAACAACACTGCAGCGGGGCTGAATGAGAAATAACTGCTGAGTGTTGGTTTGTTGGGACTTTTTTCCCGTGTCAAATCAAGAAGCAGACAGCAAATAAACTGGTAATACCTGCTCTATTCCTCCTATCAGGAAGATGCCTTCTTTGGATGGCACCACACAATCTGGAGAGCAAGGCACTGCTGGAATCTAATGTAGCTCATGGGCTGTGGAACTGTGTGTTCCAATGCCTTTTCTCTACAGACAAGCACATTGGGTCTAGGTTAGACTTGGTTCCACAAGAGGTCAGCTAGAGCTTAAGAATTCAAAGAGACAGTGCTTAAAGCATGCATAAAACTGTTCTGCAAAGTTCAGGAGGCAAGAGGGTTGGTTCTCAAGTGCCTTGCAGGGATAGAGGTTTCCTGGCTTACATTAACAAACAAAAAAATATCACATCTTTCCACTTTGGCAAGATTTTCTGGGAAATTAAACATGCTTGTAATTTTTTTTAAAGTTTGTTTCCTTCCTCATCCCCCTGCCCCCCCTGCTTTTTTTTTTTTTTTTTTTTTTTGAGCTGGAGAAGAAATACTTCTCCCTATCCGAGCTTTTTGATAGTCTGATAAAAGTAACATTATACTATTTATATGATATAGACAGTATTGCCAAGCATGAGGCATTGAGGAATTGGTGACAAGAACTACCCTTTTCAAAAAGCACACCAGAAGGATTGGATTATGAGGTGAAAGAGCTGGACTTCAGCAGAAGAGGATGTGTAGCTATTAAAATGAAAGCTTCAGACAAAAAAAAGTCAGAGCAATTATCTGTCTGCTACAACAACCTTACACATATATTTATGGACAAATACAAAATTAGAGAAAAGTTACTTTTTCTACAGACCATGAGGAAAACTGTTGATCTGCCAACATAATAAACTATGTGACTACTAATAAGATTATTTAGGCTAGTTAGTTCCAGAGTTATTTGTTCAGACACTGTACATCCCTCTCAAGATTGATAACTGACAAACTACAGTAAATTTGGTAAATATATACTGGTTTTTATTCACAGTTGAACTCAAGGGTCTTTTAATAAAGAAGGTCTATCTATACAAGGAGGGAAAAGAACTTGATGAAAACAAAGCATCTGCTTACCATAGCAGGAGAAGTTGTGCTTGTGCTCACCTTCAAACTATTCCCTGATCAAACTGGTAAAGAGCTTGCAACAGGCACTGCTACCTACCCTGTGCTTTTCAGATGTGAAATACAAAATACATGTGTATATTTTACCTGTAATTATCAGATGAGAGCTCAAAAGACAGAAGGAACAGGGAGAAGCAGAAGGATGCTGTTACAACGCTGGGGCTGTTGCAGATGGAGAGTAATTGGGACCCTGACAGGGACACATCAGGGATGGTAATGAAAGGGCTCAGAAAGGCACAGAATTCACCCATCGTTGGCTGCCTGCTCATGAACTAGTCATTTCTCTTTATTTTCTTCACTGAACTCTTTTGACTAGCAGTTCACTTCACATTATGACTGAATTAGGTAAGGAGGTGCTAGGGGAAGTGCTCTTGGCTAACTTCAGACTACTGCCAGGCTCATTAAAACCAGCACAGTTGCTGCAATGTTTGCAGCATTTCCTCTAGGTTTTAAGGTTAATAAGTGAAATTCTGAGCAGAAAGAATATATTTTAATTTACTTTTTATCACTCCCTGTTATAAGTATGCAAAGTCATGCTGGATTTTTATTTTTTTTTTTAATACTATATGAAGCATAAAAATGAATTAATTTAATCCTAATAAAAATGAACACATCCTTCTAGAACCTCAAAGCTGCTAAGTACACAGGACAGGTTCATTAGCACAGTTTTGGAGCCCGAAGAGAAAGTTAATTGAGAACCCGGGATTCACAAACACCAACACAAAATCCCAAGACTTTTTAAATGAAGTTTTGTCCCACATCCTGCCACTCACTGTCTCCCAGGAAAACTGTGGAGAGCAGAGCCCGTTGTAGAGATAAGCCTAGAGTTAGATCCTTAAATCATCCACTAGCAGTTTGATGTGGGGATGGTGGTATGTAGGATTAGCATACAAATAACCATACTTTCCAGCAGAGAGAAACAGGGCAAGGCTGTTGCAAGTGTCAAAACTGATTGACATCCTAGACATGGCAGCAAGGGGCTTGGCCAGGAGCAGAGGTGGAGGTTTCAGCTTTTTCTGGAGCAGGGAGGGATGCCAGTTCTGTGGATAGGGGTGGCTGGACAGTCCATGGCATACAGAGCAATTCAAGGTAGGTTTGCAGGCAAAGCCATTGCCATTTTAAATATTTGGCTTTACAGAGGCATGTTTCTGAATTCATAGGCCCTATAGCTTTCAGTAGGATTACTCAGGGTACACGAAGTCAAGCATGTAGTATACATTTGTAGGATTAGGTTTAATGTTATTGTAGTGTAAAGTGTTCTTAAATGTGTCACATCACAAATTAAGTAAGGAAGCCAACAAAAACTAGTGCAGAACAGCCCCTTATTGCAACTGCCCTCCCCCCCATTCCTGACATTCTGTATAAAGCAGACACATTAGGCTTATAAAGACTTCTTTTAAAAGTTCTGGGGATTTTTTTTAAACACAAAAATAGTCTAAAAACTCCTGAACTCTCCGTAAAATTTGCTTAACACAAAGTGGAGAAATGCAGTTTGTTTCTTTATGGGAAGATGAATGTTTAAAATTTCTACTAAACCAACAAAAAGAATAATCTTAATTTTTTTTAATGCAAATTTTGAGAGAGGCAGTCCTGAATAACAGGTAACTCCTGAATTCAGAAAACCAAGATTTTTATAATCACAGTGATAGCAGATGAGAACTAAAACAATAATTCACAGTGATTGAAATTACTACTGTACAGGGGGTTGGGGTTAGATGATCTCCAGAGGTCCCTTCCTACCTCTACCATTCTATGCTAGGACAGCAGCAATACAAGAGGAAGGGGACATTTGCTACCTGGTGCAGTACAGTGTTTTCCTAACTAGTCCAATGTATTGTCACAGTATATCCAAATGTCTGACTTCACTCATTCTCACTTACTCACTCTCGCCTCCCCCAAATGTAGAAAAGAGAAAACAAAATCCCTGGTATTCTCACCTCTCCCCCCCGCCAATAATTTTATCTTTACATGTTGTGTAATTCTCACTATACGCCAAGATAAGACATTATCATTTTTTTGCAAAAGAAAAGATGAAAAGATGAAACTCCAGTACCACAAAATGCCACTTCACTCAATATCTGCAGGAGAATTTCCCAAGGAACATCCTTCCACACGCTCTTCTCTTCAAGAAAAGTAGCAATTTTCTACTAGTGAAGAGTTCCCTTGTGTCGTGTTTTGTTATAAAATAGATAAACAGGGTTAACTCTCATCTAAAATGAAAAATATTTTGCAGTTAATAATCGACACCATCTGAAAAATAGGTGCTAAATACTCCCCAGTTACTGGCAGCTGCAGCTCTGAGGGGAGGCTGGAAGAAGGACTGAGTTTGGCCTGAGTTGCTGGCACTCCATCACATGAACACGTGTTTACACCTAAGCTCACAGTAGCCATGATGCTAGCAGAAAATGAAATTTGGGACCTAGGTGTTTTGTTTGTTTTAGTTTAATACCATTTTAAATATTAGAAAGAAATAGAATCAGTGATTTTCTTAAATCCAAATTGTAGTTATTTCTACAGCATTAAAGGCTTTTTTTTTTCCCTGCTGGAAAGCTAGCACTTCCATCCATCCTTTTCCAGAAAGGTGATAATTTGATAGGTTCATACATCCATCTAAAAAAGCAGCACATTTTAGAGATATCTTCAACAGCCTTTTCTCTTTTAAAATACCAATCTACTGATATCTGTAGCCATTTTGGGAAACACCAGTCACACACAATGAGACAAGTGCCAAAGGCTAATTGTTTCAGAATATATAAGAAGCAGCCTCAGGAAGGTGTGAAACAACAGTACCAGCATTATGTTACTGGGAAGTAGGTCTAAAACAAGAAAAGCTTTCTGACAATGCAGACTCTGCTTCAAATATCTGTGTTTGAAAAACTTTAAAAATTCCAGAATATTTCCATCAGAAAAAAAAAATTAAAAAAATCCTGTACTTCTTATATTTATTTAAAAGGTCATCCATTGTAATACTAAGGAATCAACTGGAAAGTTAGTCATAAAAAAAACCCCAATGGATTTAGTAAGACGTATCCAAAATACAGATTCTTAAAGACACCAATAGTTAAGACCAATTTAATTCAGAAAACATTCTAGTATTCTATACTGTGTAATTTGCTTTCAAAATCCACCATGAACACATTTAACTTCAGTGAAAGATTAAAAGAGAATTCCTCAAATCAGGAGGGCTGAAAGCACGTAACAATTCTGTCCATTTTGATGGCCAAAGCTCAATTATCTATTATGAAATTTACATGAAATTCCAGGTGAGCAGTATTTGAAGTTTTTACTTTGCTCATGACTATATTTTTAGGAAAAAACCAGTTATGCTTGTTACATATTACTCCAACATTCATATCAAGAAGGAATGCTATATATTATCTGAAACGTTTTAAGAATATATCAAAGTAAAATTGAATGAGAAACTTCTTTTCAAATTACATAAGTAGAGACATATTTTTAAATTTTGGTTAAAATATGTACAAAAAATAATTCGTTTTGATTTTTTTTTTTTTTTAATGAATAGATATTTATCAGAAATCAGAACTTCTTAAAGAAATCTCTGTGCTAGGCAATAAGAGCTCAATATTCTTCATTGTTTCCCATATGCCTCTTGCCAAAAATGCAGGAAGTTTCCAATTTATCCTTGGGTGTCAAATCACATGTCATTATATAGTTGATGATGTTTACTCCTGAAGTATTTTCATATGGCTACTTTTTTTTTTTTTTTTTTTAACACATTACATAAAAACACAAGTCACAGAGTCACTTCTGAGGAAAAATTCAGCAAGGGAGAAATCAAGAACTTTGTATTTCTTTTAAAAGTGATAACAAAAACCAGCAGATCTGTAGAACTGTTCTTTCAGCAAGAACGTTGTCCCATTCTCTGGCACTGCAGACTTACCTAGGCTGCCCCAAAATCACCACTTCTACTAAGATTCATTGAGCTGCTTGGTATTGACAACATCTTTGGAGAAAAATAATTTTCCATCAAAATACAGCGTACTGTAGAAGGATAATGAAGAGCTGTAGGACAGGCTTTAAGAGACACTGCACTTTCATCTGAAAAGTCTCCTGGAATTCTTTGAACATTTCCAGGGGATTAATGAGGTATTTTGACAACACGCAAGAAGTGTCTGGTTTTCAAGAAGCCTTATAAGAGGGAACGTTCATATTCTTGGAAATTAAACTCTGTATTTTAAGCCACTAAAAATAGCACAATTATTAAGAATTTGTCAGCTCTAAAGAAAAATAGCAGCAGCTCTGGGGAAACACATGGAACTACTGAGAAGCATCAAACTTCAGCACACAGATTTTACAGCGTTCCAACACGAGTTAAACACCCATTTTAACAGCTTAATTGAATGTTTCTTATTAAAAGCTGTCACTGATGAACTAAAATAAGAGCAAGCTAAACTGGGCAGAGTGTAACTAAATCAGAAGCATTATTCTTTGCAAGCTGGGTGGGTTCCCTGTGCATATGTGCCTTACTCTCCTGGTAGTGCACCCTGATCTCTTCTAGAACTGTGATGGTGCTTTGAGGGCTTCAAAGCTTTTGACAATTACAAGGAAATAAACTATTATTGTTTTGGGGTTTTTAAGACGTGTAAAATGATACAATTGATGTAAATTTAGGAGAACATTCACCTCAAACAGCAAAATGAGGACAAGCAGACCGTTACACCTAGCTTTTTTATATATTACTTAAAATATTTCTTTTTAAAGCATATTTCTGCAAACCAGTACTCCCTTAAATACTTCAATTTATTCCAGCAAGGGCATTAGTGTATCAATAAGGGTTCAGCTCTACAAAGCTTTAGTGAAGAAAGCAGAGCTCTCTTAAGCCTCACTTCTGTAAGTACCTCAATATTCCTGAAAACTCACGAGTGCTTAAATCTTTCAAAATCTACCCTCATTGAATCATTTTGGGCAAGAAGCAAACCGAGGTGTGATGCTGAAAACACCTCAGAACCCTCTATCTGGGAAAATATCCATACAGAGGATTTATGGCTGTGTTTGAGAGCTGACAGCTTAGGTAGTTTGCAATGCTTAGGGTACACTTTCCACAACCAGAGAGACAAATAGGATCTGCCCACCAGTACCAGGCCAGAAGACACTTAAGTCTCTAGCTATTCCTACATAACAATTGTTTTAAATAATAATTGCCTTTAGAGTGTGAACAGTTAGGGGAAAAGCCCACTTCCTAAACTCTGCTCTCTTCAGGCTGTGAAGGCCACGAACTAAATGTTTTACAGAGGCAGAATCCTTACGATGCTTCAGTGGTTCAACATTTTACTTTCCTAGTCACATCTCATTATTTACCAGACCTCATCAATACAAATATTTTAAAAACTTGTCTTCAGACCAGCAAGAAAAAACCCCCCAAACTAACACAGTCTGCTCTTTTCTTCTGCAATAGCAATCTACTCATCTTTGTAGTTATTCAGTGGTACTTTTAAAGTCTACAGGACCCTTATGGACAAAATAAATACCCACATTGGGTGTGTGTGTGTGTGTGTGTGTATAGGCTTTTCTGTCACCCACATCCCCAGTAAGATTCTAGATGTGTTTAAGGACAAAAATTCCACCCCAATATATTAGTTTTCTTAATCCTTTTCCTATGATCTGTTTGCCTGGCTAGGAAAATTATGCAAAAAGTAATAAAAGTTCTAATTCAATTTCCACATTAAGAGATGGATTTAAAGGGGAAAAAAAAAAAATCAGAAAGCATATTCTTTGTGTTTACTAAGAGATATGCACTCCAACATTTAGTGTCATGGAGCTGGAGTTAAAACCAGAAACGGTGAAGATAATTTAGCTGCATGAATGCCTGCTCTTCAGTAAAATGCTGCCAAAATTAAATAGGAATGAAACAGCACTTTGTAGTCATTGGTCGCTCAGCAGGGTTTGCGTAGTTAAAAACCTAAGTGAAAAGGGTGATTGACCTACATTGCTACTAGCTTAGCACAGCTGTACTTTCATATTTTTGCTGCATCCGAGGAAGCTCATTATTTAATACAACTGAGTTACATGTAATTGTTGGTCTTTCATTTTACACTTCTAGGGGCCAGATATTCATCTCAAATGTGCAGCAGGCATCACCGGGCACGTGGAAGCATCTGTGGCTGCCCATTTGCACGCAAGGCTAACAGACAGGATTGCACAGAGTTGCACCTGAAATTAGGAGGCTGCCCAGGGGATAGAAGGACCTCAGAAATCTGCAGAAGCCAAATGAGCAGATGGAACAGAAAGCAAATTCCTTGGCACCCCAAGGGCAAGCGCTCTGCTGCTTCCCTATTGTTTTGAACAGAGGCAGCCCAGAACTCAGAACCAAAGTGCATTTCACACAACCCATACCTGCAGTTCAAGTAAGTAATAACATTCTAGTTAACAACCAGTTTGACATGTTAACAGCCCAAGGGCTGTTAACATAACGACTGGTCATTAATGGCAGTAATGACAGATTTCAAAGGGAATATTGTGCTTGTAAATGGACATGCTGCCAGTCAGGAGAGGACAGAGCAGCATAGGCTGATACATTAAGATGTCACTGTACAGCTCTTGAGGGAAAAACAGAAAAAAAAAACCAAACCCAAACCAAACCTCCTTACATATTTCACTTACTGTAAATGGACTTGAAATATTGGCGTAAACCTAAGTTCCTTAAATTAAGTCTTCACTTTCTAACCCAGGAGTGTATAAGCAGGAGACAGAAGCCTGCAGGGGAATTATACTCTGCATATCATTTTCAGTGGGAATGTTATTTCTAACATTGAGTCCTTTCTTTACTCAAGTCTGTTCTCATCCTCGTTAACAAAACAGAGTTCATTCCTGCTCTGGCCACCCTATTACCCTTGGTGTGGTACACCATCTCTGAAACCACTTGAGTGACTTACATCAATCAGATTGCAGGGTAAAGCCTCTCACACCCAAACCATTTTCAAAGCTCATTACCTTTCTTCCATACCTTCAGTGCCCCCCCTCCCCCCAATTCAGAGGAAGAGGTTTTGATATACAGAAATTAACAAATTTTACCTAAGGAGAGAGCTAAAGCAAAGCAAGTTTTTAGGTTCTGAAAATAAGAGAATATTTATAAAATAAATACCTCAGAGATCAAATGTGGAGCATGAGTGTGCATCAGGGCTGAGGGAGTGTTTAGGTTTTTGGCAGGCACCTCAAAATGAGTTACTGGAAGTACCTTTGCAAACAGACACAATCACACAGTTGCCAATTTAACCAGGACTGTTAAAGCACCCAAACTAGCTACATTATTGCTTATGGCATCTGTAGAATGGCTGTCTTATTGAAAGACATAACGAATACAAAGAGACAAGTTAATAAGCAATTTTACTCCTTACAGTATCATTCAAGCCACATATCCTCTAGAGGGCACCACGGAAATTAATAGGAAACCAGAACAGTTTTGTATGGAGCAAAGTCTCCCTTTATGGTTAAAAAATGAGAGAGAAAAAAAAAAGGATAGTTTGGAACCGTAATCGAACCCTAATCTGATCATTAGTACAAAGTAATTTGTTCTTTAAAATCATAAAGTGGGTTGCTAAATATGAAAGCTTATTTGAGTACAAAGGTAAAGAACATTTAACTAGTTTCTATATTAGCATGAAAAGATCACTTTGTAGGTTCACTGCATAACTAAGGAGATAAGATGCAATGAGGCAAATGACTCTGCAATTACCTTAAGTGGATCAGTTTGAAGTTTAGTGTAAATACCAAGTTTCAATCTATGCACTCACAAGAATCACTAAAAAATGGCTCATGACATGATCGCTTCATCAAGACTTGACAATCCCAGAGACAAAAATCAGAAACACCTTAAAACTGATTATAGGACTTCTCATGCATGCTGGTTTCACTGGTGCAAAATACTGTGTATGAACGAACACACACTAGCTTTGAATGAGGTGATGACCAAAAAAAAAAGTAAATAAATAAATACAGTCCCCTTTCTCTGAACTGCTTAGTACAAACTTTAACAATCTGTTAGCAAAATACTTGCTCCTGTTAGACCTTCAAAGACTCTAGAGCAACAGTGTGTGTGTGTGTGTGTGTGTGTGTGTGTGTCCACCTGTGCTGGGGAAATGTTTTGCTCATATCTCTACCATTAGATCACTTTTGGGTTTAGTTTTAAATATTTGATTTTGAAGCACTGGATCTGCTGCACTAGCACTTTGGAGATCCAGGAAGTTCGAAGTGTCCAGTAAATTTGGAACTCAGATCACAAAGCAGTTCTCACTCCTGCAAGGCACATATCATACAAAAATCCTTAAAAAGGGTTTTAAAAATTAGGAACAGTGTCACTGTCCCCTCAGAAGATATCCTGATACCTCTATAAACACACACTTTAAGATCTGAGTTCACATACAACAATTCTCTTCTAGTCCAACAGTTCCCTGCCAGCTTTTAAAAGTAAGGTTTTGTTGCCTACTTCTTTGGCAGCTTTAACATAATGGCTTTAAGATATAGACTCTATACTGAATTCCCAGCACTTTATAGTGTGTTCAGCTCAGTTTTGATGGGTGGGACAGCACTTTTACCAGTGAGTAAAGCCCATGCCTGAGGAACCCTGACCTGCCTTGCAACCACAGCTTCACAAAGGTTTTTGCCCCACTCTAGAAAAAAACCAGGCTGCAACGTGGGGAACCTGAGTACCAACAGTTACTTATAAAGCTTTCATCTTGGTTCCTGTTCCACCCTACCCATGCTGTACAGCTTGGGAACTGATCAGTGTGTGGGAACCTACTATTCCGTACCTGTGCTTAAAATGAACTTGTGAGCTAACACGTTCAAACAGAATTTTAATATTTCCCCAATGTATTACTAACTTGAATGTCCCTTTAAAAGGAAAAGGCTTCACTACAGGGGCAGGAGAAATATTTCCAGAAGCTCAGGTTAGCCTGGAGCACCTAGTCTCATTAGGCCTCCTCTGCAGGGAATGGAGGAAAGGTGCTCCTGTAGGAAACAGGTGCTCAGAATCACCCCAGAGGAGCCTCTTCTCTCTATTTACTATTGAGAGCCTAGGGAGAATAAACTTCCTGATTAAACTTAGCTCCTGCAAAGCAGCCCTTTTGATTGACATGCAACCTGCAGATAAACTAGCCTGGCACTGCTCTTCAGCACTTTGCTACCAGTTACACCTCAACTACCTTTGAGAACCTAAGTCCACGAGCAAACAAGACGATAGAAGAGCAGGTGACAATTTACTGTCTCTGAGAAGCAGCAGGTTAGTTACAGGTTAGTTACAGTGTCCCACCCAGCTGCCCAGATCCAATCAGCAGCAGAGTGGATTTGAGCCTTCTAGCTACGTGGTTATTTAGCACAAGGAAGACAGTTGGTCCTCCCGGTCCAGCTTCTAACAGCTAAATGGCAGCGTTCATAAAAGCTTCCAGTGCCACACATTAAATCCCTTGGCAAACTAAGTGGGGAAGCAAGAAGGAGGGAAGCAATCCTTGCTTACAGACTTCAAACCTTGCACTGCAGCTGGTGAAAACCACACTCATGGTTTCACCACTGTGCCACGAGGAGGAGGAGATCACCAGCTCCCAGGAGCACGGTGCCGTGAGAGGTGCAGAGGGGTTCACTCTCTTCTTCCTACTGTTAGCGTTGGAAAACTGGCAGCTGCTTACGTGAGCTGGTTACCTGTGCTTTTTGCTTCAGGTTTGAGTTTCACCCTAGGCTGCTGTGTTTGTTGCCTCACCCTCCACACACACTCACCCCCCAGCCCTCAGGTGCCGCCGACACGACGGTGACACGGGAAGGGCTGGACAGACTCAGCAAGTTGTCAGTAAGAAGGACGTAGCCTACCTCAGATAGTCTCTGCGACAAAGGATAAGGTTGGCTTTGGTGTACAAGGTGGAGCCCACCTCCCCCAGGCGACAGTCACAGCAGGCACATTTCAGGCAGTCTTCATGCCAATATTTGTCCAGGGCCTTTAGAAGATACCGGTCTTTAATCTTACGGTTGCAGCCAGCACAACCTTTCGGCTTGGTGTCTGGCTGGACTGAGAGCATTTGTATACCTGAAACACACAGACAAGAGAAGGGTGAAAACAGATATTCTCCAGAGTGCAAGCCTTGCCCTTTTCTTCCTCCCCCTACACCCAGTTCACTAAAGAGGCAATCGTGTAGATAGGACGAAGTAACCTAGGTAGTCCACAGCGAGCTGAAAACCATGGTTAAGATAAATTTAAGAGCAGAAACTTCCACTGCTCTAAGTTCCACAGCTTCTCTTTAACACCTCGTTTACATGGTCTCTTTGCTGAAAAGGAATAGAATTTAAAAATTAAAATGAAAAATTAAAACAGTTCAATTGAAATGCCTTCCACTTCACCCTGAAGTATCCAATTTTTAGCAACCAGAAATTTAAATAAACAACGTATGGATGATGGCTAATGTAACCAAATACATACATTTTGACCACTTTGCACTATCTTTATAAAACAGAAAAGCATTCCAGATCCTGAAGGAGAAAAGACTGAAGCTTAGAGAGGCCCAGTGTCAGTTTCAGGATTTTGTCATAGACATTTTGGTGCTGCCAGGAGGGCAGGGGTGGGGGGGGAATTTAGTTTCTAAGATTCCCGTTTGTGTTAGACATATGAATGAAGCAATCAGATTTCCAGTGTGTCCATTTACAACCTGCAGTGTAAGTACCTTCTGAAAAAAAGCTGATTTTACATAATCTGCGCAAGGTCAGAGAGTTGCTAATTTGTCAAGGGAAAAAAAATAAAAATCCAAAACCTAAAAAACCCCTCTGTTTTCCAATCCCTGTTTTAGCCAAAGGGACAAGGACTACAGCAGTGTCCTTAAAGTCTATATGCCTTTTAATGTAAAAGCAGAGAGCATTTAAATTACAATTCAAATACCTTATCCACTGTTTAAGGGCCAGAACTGGTAAAAGTGGAACGAGAGTTGGGCAATGGCACACAGAGCAGTGCAGCCAGCTTCCCGAGATCCATAGCAAAATCAATTGCCCTCAGTTTTATAGTAAATGGGGAGAGAAGGTCATTGCCCCAGAGTGCTTACTGACTGGTCTCTCTTGGATAATTGCATGAACTGCCATCCTATTACAGTCAGACCAATTCCCTGAAAGTTATTTCTTAGAATAAGCAAAATCACAGCCCTATGGATGCTTTGTTGGACATCAAACAGGCACCAGAGAACTGATGCACAGTTTGATTATCAGGTTATCTCACTGTTTTAAAGCCACAGTTGTAACAAATAATAATAATTAAAAAAAAGTGCTACTAATGCTCATTAGAGCGCATCTAAATATTATAACGAGATTTTATCAACACTTGGGAATGAATGCTATTGCCAACAAGCAAATCTTACCCTAAAATGCAGAGCATGGCACCCTGTTATTATGCAGAGACTGGAAAGGTTAGAGTCTTGTAACAAAGAAAAGCAAATTCAAGAGCTCCTCATCAAGAACACTCTACTACCTACTGTTAAGAAAGCTTTACAGTCCCAGCTTCTGACAGCAGATCTCAGTTGCTGCTTTAACACACCACTACAGCCAAGCAGGCTCAGGAAGCCAGAACATGAACAAGTTGGGGTTTGGGCTTTGGTTTGCTGTGTTTTATTAAAAGGGACTTGGATGCCAAACGTGCACCTGGCACACACTGAATTTCTGTGGATCGCAGTGGCCGTGGAATCAGTTAAATGACTTTCCAGGGTCACCAAGCTGAACTCCCAAGCTTCATCTGCAAAGCTCATCACTTGATTTGAAATAGTAATTCTTATTGTGATGTACAGGCACAACAGCCTGGCTCTCTTCTCTGCAGTACACTCTGCTCTCCTTTTTGGAGCAATACGTTTATCTGTAAAATTAGCTGTTCGGTTTTCCTAGTGGGCACCCCAAAGTAGCCCAGCAGTACTGCTGTGTGACATCTAAAGCTGATAACAAAAGTGTAAGGTCCATATTTTTGTATTTATAAGTATAAAAACCAGCACTGCTGCCTTCCCATAACTTCCTAACCAGCATGACTCTTCGTAGCTCCTACACCACTCACAGACTCATAAAATCCACTTCTTGTTCACAAGGGGGGGAGAATGAGATCCAAGAACCTGCACAGGGCTCCACACTAGGTCTGTGGCAGATCTGGGAATGAATACACTTATCTTGTATTGAGCAAGCACCATGAGACAAAGGCTGAACCTTTACAGTATTTTCCAATTGCCCACTGACTCCCCTGAATTCAGGGTACATACATGCAGCAGCAGAATAACATAGCTACAAATAAATAATGAAAAGCAGTGAAAATATCAGAGATTTTTTGCATAGAAACTACACCAGACTGTAAAGGGAAGTCCTGCTGGAAGTCTAATATCTTCACTTGGTCAAAAAAGCCATTATCTGTGAAGTTGCATATCACAGTGGAGTATAAATATCTGCTAAATGCCAAGAACAGGCTTATCCCCAGCCCCTTTCTTTGGCCTCAGAGAGGACAAACGTAGAAAATCGGCCACAATTTGTATCAACTTCTTGGAACTCAGTAAAAAAGTTCAGAAACATGAAGGGCTGTCCTAGACTTTAATCTTTAGCTTAAGGGAAAGCAGGATAAACTAGCAGCTAACACAGCTGAAAAGCTTTAAAGGGGAAAAAACCCTCATCTTAATGTAGAACGTAGTGGCCTGCTAAGGGAGCAGGTTGGCGAGCAGCGGCTGACACTCTCTGAAGAGAACAGGGTGCCCCAGAAACACGGCCAAACAGGAGTAGAAATTGCAATAATCAAGACTGAGAACTCCCGGGGTCTAGGCTGCAAAAGTAAGGCCGCTGTGTTACAAATAAAACCCCAGCCTGCACAATCCTGCACATACCCCTGCGCAGGATTTGAGGCGGTTGCTACAGGCAGAAAGTCGATAGAGCTCTTTGGTGGTGGTGAGCCCAGACTCCCGGACAGGGCAGTGGAAAGGTGCAGACACCCCATGGAACAGACACTGCACATCTCTTTTCCCCAGGCAGAGAGAGAAGGTGGTGCTGACATCCCACTGGCAGCATCTTCAGATTAGGGATTCAATCTGCGGCAGTTTTTGGAGGGAAGGAATGCTTTTCTCCTCTGATAGATCTGATCTTTTTGCACTTTACTTGCAATGAAGCTGCTTCTATTTTAATGAAAGTTAAAAAATAAAAAAGATAAGGAAATCCCCAAACTACTGCTTCATTATGAAAAAGTTGTTCTTTTTTTGAGGCGTAGAAAACAAAGCACAAAACAGCACTCCAGTAAGTGTTTAACATCTACCCCAATTCTTTGCACATGCACTTTCCTTCACATGCCCTGGATGAAATCACTGAATTTTGACACCAGAACATTACTTTTCTTTTTTTTTTCCTGTACTGTATGAGCCACCTTAAAGCAGATCACCTCAGACCATCTCTCTTCCCTTTCACATTCCCACAAGATCTCCAATGCAGTTACACTTTTCAGATACACGCTCGTATATTTTTAGCTCTCTCTTAATTTGGCAATAAGAATACCTGCAGCTTACTGTCAGCCAGCTTTTCACAGGCTGCGCTTTGAGGATCCATTTATTTCTTAGGAGAGAGGAAGGACCCTTTCAGAGGCTGACAGCACCCACAAAACCATCCGAAGTGCTGGCTGCTGAAATAGCAGGCAGAGATATGCAGCCTGGCTGCCCTCCTCTCCCCCTCCCCCTGGAAAGCACAGCTCACAGAGTACTTCCAGAAAAAAAAAAAGATACTACTGCAGAAGTGCTACACCCAGGCTGCAAATAATAATAACAAAAACATTAAAAAAAAAGCTAACCCAGCTTTCCCTGCAGTTCTGCAGAGTCCTACCCATGCTCTGCATCACAGAGCAGATCTCTTCTTGGAACTGAGAAATTTCAGTGCCTAGTCTGTCACTGTCAAACAAACCCTTTTTATTTCACCCCAATATGCTTTCAAGGGCTTCCTCTATCCCTCCCTCTCTCCACCCCCAGTCCCCAAGATACTGCACATAAACTGCAGAGCTGTGTCACAAATAAGACTTTTTGATGACTATCCACCTTTAGGATTTTCTAAGGGAGAACTTCATAACCTGATCTGGATTTCCTTCGGTCTCCCCAAATAAGTTCCATGCAACTGACTCTTATCCCTGGTTATTGTTATTATTACGTGATGAAACACCATCAACTCATTTGTAACTGTGATTAGAGGATAAAGAGGAAAGATTGCTGGAAAAAGCTAAATTAGGCTCCTGAAGGAAGGCTGAGAAACAAAAAATCCATTATGTTAGTGATGTGGTAGCATCTGTAAGCAGGATTAGTCCCCGATGGTGCCGAGTGTGGTGCGAGAGCCACAGAACTCAGTTTCTGGCTTGTGGAAGGCACGTTAAGGGAGGAAGAGCTGAGTATTATTATGCACATCATTTAAAAACTTTTCAAGACCACTGTCCCACCCCTGCCCTACTTTAATGGGGGCATCCTCACAGTTCTACCAAGGACAGTGGCACACGGAGCAAGAAAGGGAAAACTTGCCTCTACTTATAAAGGTAATCATAAAAATCCCTTCGAAGCAAATTAAGTAGCAGCACACTGGTCTCTAAATACAGCAAACAGAGTAAACAGTCAACAAGAGAGTCAGAGATATAGAAGATAAAAAGAATACTTTTCAAATCCTTTCCCACTTTGTAGCTTCATCGTAAGAGCTTTCAGAGCTCCAATTATTCTGGACAATACACACACGCAACTTAAAAAAAAAAAAGTTAGGGTTTCAGAAGCTAAGAAACATTTCAGAACTTGCATGTAGCACATCGGGAGTCGTAACTAGTTTGAGATTGGCATGTAAATTGTTCTTTGGAAAATTCTTATTGCCTCCGAGACCCTGCTATTCTGAGTTATTTGACAGTTTAAGGGAAATCATAATTAAAAAAAGAGACATAAATAATAGCCTGTGCAGTGTGGTGCACAGAAATAAGTAGAAGCATTTCATTTAAACTCTGGTGAGCTTTTAATTGCCTGGATTGCATTGTGAACCAGCCTAACGGTTGATTGCCTCCATTATGCTCTCTTGTTCTGTGCCATTCATCCGCACAGTCTCCGCTTCTGTAGTTAACACAACAAAGTAACCGCAACTCCGTAACACTCGTTTGGGGTTTTTTTCGCTCAAAAAATAAAAGTAAGGATTTTAGTACCCTGAATATAGTCTCTTCTGCACACTTTGGAGTTAATTTTCTATGGTATATAACTAAACTTCACCTCCTGCCCCTTCTTCTAGGGGCGAATTGGATTTTTTTTCTTGATTATTTTGGATGCTGTTTAATAAAGGAGGTGGGTTGGGAAGCAGGGAAAGAAGAAAAAAAAAAACAAAAACGAGAAGAGGTTAGGTAAAAACTAAAAATGGGAATGCGGTCCCACAGCTGGGAGCAGTGATACAGATTAAAAGAATTTGGCCAACATGGCTAGTCGATTGCCAAGAGACACCAAACAAAAGATTTCTCTTCTTCTTTCCCCTTCTCTTTTTGAAAGCTAGATTGGGCCTAAAAGCTTGTTTCTCTCTGTTCACTGGCCCAGAGCATCCCTGCAGGCTGTAGCCCCCTAAGGGACAACACAGCAAATAGATGTACCCAGATCTCAGGGATGGGAGCTGCCTAGCTCCGCTCCTACCCCTGTCGTGTGTCCCCCCCACCTCTCTCCGCCCCCACTCGCTCCCTCCTTTTTTAGAGCAATGGTGCTGGGAACCAATTTGATTCCCTTTTTCTCCAATGCAGCTGCAAGGCTCAGAGATACTGACATTTTTCCACTCTTATCAGTTTAATTACAGTTACCATGGCAGCAAAGTGCTAGTGCTTGGCAAAGGCCAACAAGAGATTTGCAAGACTGAGTTCAATTTTGATGCAGCTCACATGCAAAATAAAAAAATAAATAAGAAACATACACTCTACAACAAAGAATCCCTTTTGGAGTTCGACGCTCGAGCCTTTTGTGCTAATTCCTTTTCAAGCATCACGGGGATGGGGCGGTGGGGAGAAGAGGGGAGAAGGAGGCGGCGGGAGAAGCACGTAGAGATATTTGTTGGCACCTAGCGAGATTAATCGCTTTAAACGGCGCTCCTACGAAGCCGTCCTAGGAAGCGGTATTTTGGGTCTCTCTGCGAACACGGGCGACGCGTCGGGGGTCGGGAAGAGAAAGGGTGTCGGGAAGAGAAAGGGTCACGTCGCTTCCCCCCCTCGC
>JANHGL010002274.1:0-10658 GCA_024611195.1 Ceyx melanurus
CTGGGGCCCGCGCCCAGCCACCCCCCGCACCGCTCGGGGTTAAAGGAACACCGGGGAAATGGATACAGCGGGATTGCAGCCCCGCCGATGGAGCCAATGGCTGAAATGGGGGAAAGCGATTGGAGACCGCGCACAAACACCGCCCGCACCGCTCCGAGTTAAAGGGACAGCGGGGATGGGGATACAGCGGGATTGCAGCCAATATCTGAAACGGAGGAGCCGCCCGTGCACCGTTCCGGGCTCGGGACACAGCGCGGTGCCCAGACACAGAAGAAGACACGGCAGCGCGGCTGCCCAGAGGCATGGGTGCTTTACACCTCCTTGAATTTTCACACAGGAGGCAATAGCAAGGTGAAATCTGTCAGAAAGACCCATCTGAGTAGCTATTTTCAGTGGATGTTTGCATGGTTTAACTCCCTCCAGAGCTCCCCCAAGCCCGCTGCAGCAGTTTATCCAGAGCACGCTACCACCTGACCCAGCCGCAGCAGCGAAGACACGGAGGCAGCTGAACAACCCCAAGCTTCTGCTCAGGGTGACACCGACAGCGATGAGGTCACAGCTTTCGCTTTAACTCCTTGTTTCTAGATAATCAGCCTCTGACAGAGGCCCCCGTCACTAAGCAGCGCTAATTAAGGCCGTTTACACCAGACATGGCTGCACCACATCAGAAGAAAACTCCTAGATGTGCAATCAGATTAAAGCCAACCGGAGTGAACATACTTGATCAATATTTCAAAGCATTAAATTAAAAAGTCTGAATGATTTAGAGTCGCAGGCAGAAATCACTCCCTGAGATGCAAACACACTCTGCTTCCATTCAGAAGTACTTTTGAAATAAGCAGGATATAAACTAAGCCAAACAAGCAATTACAATAGAAGAGTAATTTTCAGTCATTAGTTTACTTAGAACTTATATTCAGATCAGATTTCCTTAACAATAAGTCAGGTGTATTAAACAAAGCTAAGAGACAAGCAAGCATAGCCACTTCAAAACCAAAGTAAGGGGGGGAAAATAAATGAAAAAAAAAAAAGGTATTAGGTGTCAGTATTTCACAGTTCAAAATATTGGGGAATATAATTAAAATGATTCCATAATTAAGTTCTAAAGAAAAAATATCTTTGTTTTTAAAGCAAATTAAGCTATTTTTAGGCTTTATTAGTTTTGCTGGACAAGAATGAAATTAAACTGACCAAAGACAGGTGGAGAAATGGCTGATGCTGCTGAAATGACAAACCTGCCTCTGGCTTCAAGTGAAGCAGAGAACACAATGGCTGGAATCACAGCTCTGGCTCTGTCAGTCTCAATGTCTACACCTGAAACTGCAGGTATTTCAAAGACTATCAGGTGTCCCTGGGACACAGTCCATTTTAAGCACTAAACAACACGGTGGCAGCTGGCCACGTGGGACTGGGCTGCAGCCTGTCTGACAGCCCTGCTGATGGGAGGGGAACGGAGACGTGTCCTGCCTCAGCTGGCACTTCACCCCTGTGTCTTACCGCTGCTAATTCAGATGGTGGGGGATGCCTGGTGTGGCTGAAAGGCAGGTACATTCCTAAACACATTGAGCAACAGGTTATGTCATTTTCAAAGGAGTAATTTCTAGTATGCTTCTTTCTCTTCTCCCATCCTAGCCCTCCTCCCCTACACCCCTTCCTTTTTTATCTGCAGATATTTCTTTGTAAGGGAAACTAACAAAGTAAGTAAAAGGGCTAATGAAGAAACTCATCCCACAGAGAGGAAGTTTATAACTGGTCATAGCTGAAAGTTTATAATGGACAGAGCTGGTATTAGCACAAAATGTTGAGTTTGTTAGGTTTCCATGCTTGTTTTTATTTTGCCTCCTTATGTAAATTTCCAGCCCTAGTTACAAAAATAACCCTTTTGCCGCTGCACAGGACAGACGTTCAAACA
Source organism: Ceyx melanurus (assembly GCA_024611195.1). Taxonomy (NCBI): domain Eukaryota; kingdom Metazoa; phylum Chordata; class Aves; order Coraciiformes; family Alcedinidae; genus Ceyx; species Ceyx melanurus. The sequence continues at coordinate 1,913 of JANHGL010002274.1, forward strand.
TGAAGTTTCAAAAAATAATCCCAAACAAACAATAACAACGGCCAACCTAAAAGATAGAGAAAATCCATGCCCTCAGAAAATCTGTTTCTCATCACTGCAGTTGGCAGAAGGTGAAAGTAGTGTTTGGGAGATGCAAAGATGATTTAATCGATTAAGTCCATTTTACGGACTGCCACAGTGCATAGAAAAATAAGATCCTTGTACGTATTTTCAAACTATGTGCCCAGCACCAATCCAAAGATTATACACACAGCAAACCAGATACAGTCACTTGGAGGCTACAGAGAGGAGAATGACAGATGGACTTACTGGTCAACTCAGTCTGAGAAAGGCAGATCACAAACATGAACCCAGAGGAGTTCACCTGACGTCAGTGACACTCATGTACAGCACGTTGTGGTTTCTCAGGCAAGGGAAGGAGGAAGAAGCAGCAGCTGAGGCATGTTCTGTATGAATCCACAAGTCACACAGACCCCAGTAGAGAAGTATCTGCATGACAGCATAAAAAAATTCACCCCAGTAAATAAGAATCCCAACTGCCATATTTACCTGCTCTGAATCTACCGACTGCTCTAACTGGAAAATATTGATGATTCCCAACAGACTGCAGAAGCTCCTACAAGAAACTGCAAACCTGTTACAGGCTTCACACCACCTTCCACTGCACTCCATCAGCTCAGAAAATGTCTAAGCCAGTCATTAGATGCATGTGAAATGGACAACAAAACCAAACCCAACAAAGCACTATTCTTTCTGTCTTGGCAGCAACTTCCATTTATTTTCTACAACACAGTTTTCCTCTTTTACTGTGCTAATAACATACTGTTAATGAATTTACAGATCAATACGTCAGCAGTCACTAAAAGCAACCTATATATTGTCTGTTGAAAGACCAGCCAAAATCCCAAGTTCCAATCAGTCTGTCTTCAGCAAGAGGATCAAGGAAATTAACCTTCTCTCACACAAAGATTTATCAATCTCCAAAAGCTTATTACAGTATCTTCCTAATCTTCTTCAGCAATTCTCGTTTTTCTTCATTCATTAGATATTAACAGAACCAAACATATATATACACCACCTAGTATAGGGGAAATACAGTTCTTCAAAAGCTCATGAATCTTTATAAGCAAAGTAGTCAAACCAGAAATATTTTAACTTCATGTGTGCAGGAAATTCCATGCTTAAACTCCAAAAGTGGCCTAATGAAAATCCAAACTACCACAGGCAAAGGATTTAGCAAAAAACTCTATGTCAAGGCTGAACTACACAGCAAGTTAACGTGTCCAAGTTATTAGGAACAAGTTACAAGCCTTTGGAATCAACTCCTGACTAAATACTGTGAACAACTGAGCATCAGTTGTGCTGTTCACATCCAAATGTGGGCACTATACCTGCAACCCCAGTTTGATTTATCCCTTAACATCATAATATGCCATGAGACCATTGAGAGAGTTGTCACAGAGTCACATTATAGACCAGTTTTTGGTACAACTTTTCATACTATAGTACTACTATAATGATGCCCTTCTAAAGGTCACTTCCAACTGAAAAATCATTTAATTTCCAGGGCTGATGGGAGTACTCTTCAATGTATTACATGTCTCTCCTGCTATAATAGCAAGTATATCCAAGTTTTTCTACCTTCCTTTTTATTCTTCTACTAAGAAGTGTTTTTCTGTATCTCTCATTTCCAGGACTATTCTTTATGTAGCAATGTGACCAGGACAATTCCATAACAAACAAGAGTTCAACAAAATTGTCAATTGTCTGTTACAACCAGATCATTAATAAAGGAATTAAATCCAAGTAGGCAATGAGAAAATGCGTATTTCTTTTTTTTTGTAAAGGTGCCAAGTATCTCCCTTGGCAGTTATTATGCCTATGCGTTATTACAATTCTTTGTTTAAATCCTGTATTTCCCCTCACAAGGAAATAAACTGCAGATGCTACACCCTGATTAACCAAAATAAACACACAGTGTTACTGTCTAACAAATCTACCTGTCCACTGACAATTTTCATTGAATCTAGTTTGACTTTAAGCATTCATTTAGAAATGGAATGTGCAAGTTCAAAAAACATATAAAAAAAACCCCAACAAACCAACCCCACACAGCCGAGGAGCCTAATTCTGTTTACCTCTCTATGAATTATTTAGTCACTTGGAATAATACTCCTCAATCATTCAACATTCCAACCCTTTTGTTTGTAAAAAATGCTCTTTTGGAAAGTGGACTGATAGCTCTGCTCTTGATTTCCTCAATTTAAAAAATGCATTACAGCTGACAAAATCTTCCAGCCTCCTCTCTTGTAAGCTTCTGATGAGCAGCACTGCAAGTAGCCAAAACTGCATCCACTTCTGTGAGTTGCACAGAAAAGCTGCCCCTGAACTCTTACTCAGTGAGTAAGAGTTTTAACTTTTAACTCTAGTTAAAAAAAAAAAACCTACTGGAAGCAGGGAGAAGGATGGGCAACACTGTGAAGACCCTCAGAGAAACTGATAAGGTAAAAAAATGCAGTTTGTTTTTTTCCTCCGAGTAGCCAAGAGCTAGGAAAGAGTACAAAACTATCAGAGAAACTGCATCCTGCACCAACACTAGAAGCTTCACACCCAAGTCCAAAATCCTGAATTATGTTTGGCTATAGATCTTATGCTACAGTAACAACATATCTGCTAGCAAATATTTTTCTTAACTACTAGTGTTTAAAGAATGAGGATTTAAACACTCTGCATAATGTTATCCAGTAGGATTTTACATTTTTCCCCAAAATGCTCTTAATACTTTGAAGAAAACAAAGGCAGAAAGCCTCAAGCAGCCCTCTAACAGGTGAATACATAAAACAGAACCTTGAAGAATGAGTGATCATATGCTTTTACACTGTCTTGTATTATTTGCTAGCTCATAGGCTGTGTCTCTGCATGACTCTTCTTTTTGGTCTCCCTACCAAGAAGCCTTAATATTTTTTAAATGTCCTTCTTGTACCTGCAACCAACTTTGGTTTTTTTGATTGGGTTTTTGTTTTGTTCACTTTGCTTTTCTTACAGCAACACCCTTTATAGGACAAAGCAATCAGAACAAAGCACTGTATTTCGAAACTGTATTTAGCCCTGTGTTTACTAGGGAATAAACATACACTTTCCTTCTGTGCCGTTTCACTTGGCTCTCCACAAGCCTGTTCTACACCAAGTGCAACATCTCCCTCTGTTTTTCTCCTGTTACTGTCTTGCTTAGCTGCTTAAACTTTCCAATTTCACTCCAGTGGGAAGTTTGGTAACCTTGTATTTATGTCTCAAATGCAAGGTAGTAAAAAGATTTCTCTATACTGCATTTAAAGTTGAAGGGTTTGTTTCTATATGTGTGAAGATAACTACAGTTAGTGAATTAAAGCAAGAAACAACAAAAAACCCAAGAAAACCCCCACAAACCAACCACACACACAAAACCCAAACAAGCAAGAAATGTCTTACAACTGTCTTGTATTTTCATTATGATTGCAATACCATGCTTGCTGCATGAATGACAGTCCATATAAAGAAAGGCTTATGTTTAAGGAGCCTCAAGAGAACAGCAAATTTGATCCTGTTACAGGATTATCAAACATTATCTCCTGTGCATGTGAACAGAAATAACGTGAAACGCTTCATTACAACATGAAATCTACGATTCTACCAGCCTGTTGGGATGCACTCCCCAGTGCCATCATTCGGGAACCACAGGTAAAAAATATCCCAGAGCAGAATTTTAACTTTATTCTACAAACATTAATTTGCTTCTTGATAGTTCAAAGTAAAAACAAGAATTATAAATGAACTCTGAGATGAGAAAACTCGCACCTACCAAATGAGAATTCAAGGTTAGAGCAGACAAACTGTTTTACTGTTTTAAAAGAGGCAAATTACGCATTTCTTCCCCATCACGACCACTCTAGCTTGTCCATTTCACTTCACATTGAGTTTTGCTCTTGAAAATCTATGGGGTCAAAAAATAAGCTCGTTCTTACTGGCTGCTATTTATTTCTAAGCATGATTTTGCTAACCTGAAAGCATTCATCCCTTTTTTATAAGACAGAGGTCAACTTTAATTCTACTCTGCCTCTTACCAAAACTGACTTACAAAGGGAAGATCAGATAGCTCAGGAAATTAGTAATGAGATACAGTGGTTTTCATCTCTAGGTCACTAATTCTAAATTGACCGAGGTCAACAGTAATCAAAAGTCATTAGCATTTAATGATCATTCAGTGCCCTGTGAGAAAGAAGCTAGTGATCTTAGTGCAGTCAGTACTCACATGCTGCCTGTTCCGAGGGAGAGATCCGATCAGATGACTACACAGAGCTTCCTGACCTACAGACACATCCTGCTTATCTGGACAAATCTTTATACTAATTCTGACTTGGCTCAGAAACTATTATTCTTAAACAGAATAGTTAATATAGGCTGTAAGAAAGGGCAGGGTGCAAGGTGGCTGGCCCTGCTCCTTTAGATCAGCAGTTCCCCGTGTCTGTCCCCCTGCACACAGTGAGTCTGAAATGCAGACACTAACACAGATGAAGCTGCTTCCTCGCTTGAGCCCTCACTTGGGAGGCTCACTGGCCCCCACTAGCCACAGGGGGACTGCAGCTGACGACGTTGGCATATAATGCAAGGAGTACATTTTTGATGTGCAGATAACCTCCGTTACCCTGCCAAACCAGAGCACAGCAGCACCCTGTGAGACAAGAGGATGGTGCTGCAACCCACACAGCACCTGCAAACTCCCTTCTCCTGGGGCTGCTGTGCTACCAGCACCTGCCAACAAAGTTAAGGACAACAGAGGGGACTTGTGGAAATTTTGGTTAGGTGTTGCAGTGTAAATGTCATTAGGGTCTGTTGTGGGAAAACTACATCATGCCAATCCATAGCTTTGAATCTAGTGAAGTTTAGGGAACATGCAGCTTAAGAACCCAAAGCACAGACACAACTTGGCATGCTTGTGTTTGCAGTGGCACATACCTGGAACCATTCAGTATTTTAAATGAGGAAACACTGGTACAGCTTCTCATTCTCACTGCACTTTAAACTGGCAAAAGAGGAAGATTACCCGAGTGGAAGAGGAACAGGTCAGTCCACTGGCAAACCAAGCATCTGATAAGAAATGCATTCTCAAACACCATGGCTTTCACTTCCCAAAAGTGACAAACACAACCCTAAGTAACAACTCTTGCACTGTTTTTTACAATTCCTTAATGACCCCAGGTTTTAGGCACGAAAGACTGCTGCTAACCTGAGCTGCATCTACGTAGTTTAAGGCATGGAACCAAACATTACACCAGTTAAACTGGACTGTAGGGAATTAATCTTCCCGTGCCACACATGGGAAGCTGTGGATCTTACTTGCCCATTTCCAGACTGCCAGCGTACATGTGGCCTGTTGGAATGGCTGCTCCACAAGTGGATAAAGAAGTTGCCAGATTGTTATTAACTGTTCAGAAAATAAAATTTACTTTCCTTTGCACCATTTATTTCAGTCACACTTGCCAATTAGAACAGTTATGCTTTAGTATCCTGCCAGTTTCTCCTCCAGCTAGCTGACAGTAATGAATTTTCAAGATGAACATATACATACTCCTCAAATGCCAGTTTCAGAATACATTAAGCATTGAGACCTATTTGTCTAGCAATGTTAGGCTATCCCTAAATGCATGTTCTCCTTCACAATAACCCTGTTTCAGAGACTGTAGGACATAACCAGAAGTTTAGCAGAGAAAAAAAAAATTAAGGGAAGGAGCAAGTAGTGAAACATATGAGCATAATTAAAGGGATATTCAAGGTAAACACACATACACATTGGCTTTATGTACTATAAAGTTTTACATAGTACAAGAACCTTTACTTTTTCTTGGTCTAATAGGAGAGTGTTACTGAAGACAAAAATCAAATGGCATTAAAAAACTGAATGCACCTCAGTGCACTTTGTGCATGCTGAATTCCATTATGTGACCCTAACATCTCCTAAGTACTAACATTCTAAGTACTCCTTAGAATTCCTGTCCCACAGGGTAGAGATTTCCTTCATCTCTGCAATGAGCTGTACACTGAGACCTCCAAACCAAGACAAAATACTGCAACAAAGGACTAGTGCAAAGTGCTGCACACATTTCTGCTGTAAATAACCCACAGCTAGTTTCCCAGTTTCCTCCCCAGCCTACAGAGCACAGCCTGCACCTGCCTCCTGCCACCAGGAAAGGTGACACGACATTAACATGTGGCATATGATGCCTTAGATTTTAAATGGATTTTGTGGCATCAACTATTGCAAGCCTACATGTAAAGTCCCACACTATCAGGCACAAACAAGCATGTCACCTGACTGAAGAGCTGTTCTTTTAATACTCTCAGAAACCCTTGCAACCAAGCACGTTTGGAGCAAAAGGGAGGCAGCAAAACCCTTAACTCCAAGCAATGCAGCGTTCTGAAGAAAAACACTCCTTTTAATTGCTTTGGATGTGGAGAGGACAAACTACAGTGGGGGTGGATTAGAGTGTAACCTGGTACATAAATATCCTCTTGCAAGAGGATGTTATCAACAAGTCATTGAGCCCTATACTGCAGTGGTATGTGATCCTCTGGTGAAATATTTCTTCAGGATATCAGGTAATCTTAGGTAACAGGGCTGGACAAGGTGATGTCTCAAGATGCCTTCCAAATCTGTTTTCTGACAGCCAGCAGGCATTCATAGTTCACCAGGGCTTTAAAACTCAAACCCTCCCCAGACTTCAGAGCAGACTGCTTTCCTTTTACTCCAGCTTGCTAATTATCAAACACAGATAGGCAGTAGGAGCAGAAAACAGACAAGCCAGGCCTGGAAAATAGGAAGTTTGCAAATTTGAATGAAGTAAGCCTGTATGTAAGCTTTCCCCCCTCTAGCTTTTGGACATACACACACAAATTATGGTTTTGTAATCAGGACATGGGATTGGAATTCAACTTCATGGCAGAAAACAAAACTGAAGACAACTTTCACAACACAAAGCTTTTAATCTTTTCTTTCCAAAATTTCCATCTCTTATTTCCTTCTTTTGCCTTATATTTTAGTTTTGTTGAGATAGAAACTACTGCTTATTAACTTATTTATGTAGCGCCTCACAAAAAAAGGGCTTCCAAGGCAGCTCAGGTGTTGAAATTTCCTCACATAAAACAATAGCCACCAAGGTTTGAGGAGTTAGTAGAGAGAGTTCTCACAGGAGAACTATACTGAATTATTAGAGAAAGCAGATGCTGGGCATGGATGACATTCTGCTGCAAAACTAGCATTATTTGCATTAATTCACGCAGCAGATGAAGACTTAAATTTCTCCTGACACTGTGACACAAGCCTCATCAGGCCTCTGTTTCAACTGAGCCTACCCCAACACTGCTGCTTCCATCATAAGTCTGACAACTGTTTGGTAACTTAAAAAAAAAATATTTGCTCACAAGCTCTAACAAGTAAGCGTCCAAATAAACAAAATTACTGCTGCAATTTACATATTTTCTTCTCAGCCTTAAAGGGCAAGCTGAAGGAATTCTGTATTGTTTCTGAAAGGTGCTTCCTCCAGGGCAGTACTGAGGATCACAGGAGAGGAAACACGAAGTTATTGTGCAGCTGGCTACAGCATTCTTACTGAGTGGATTTATTAAGAAAACCCAAAGTACTGCACTCTACGTGCAACTTTGTCAGTCCTGAAGAACTTATTTCGAATAAGGCCCCAAAAGATTTGATTTGCAAAATTTAATTAGCCAGTATATCCAAGATCCTTTGATTTGCGACATAATGCACACTTTTTTTGGTAGGAAATGGCAACACCTGTTCTTTCCCATCAAAATAAAAGCAATTTTGAGCCTGTCTCCAGCACATATGTAGCATCAGACATAGTATTGTGTACCTATGCCCCACCATCACCATGCTCTAAGCAGAGTCCAGGACATGGCTTCAAGTCCAACATGCAGATGACAAACTGACAACAAAGTATGGTGAAGACTACAACAGTGCAGAAACACCCCACCAGCACTGTTCAGATGAGATGCTGTCAGCCGGCTGTTGGAATGATGCATGTGAGTAATAATCATTTTAGGAACACCTGAATATTGTAACTTCAAAGTACACTCTGTCTCACTTCAAGTCCCGCCTGTTTTTAAATCCACCTGGGAAACAGCAGAGGCAAATGAATTTATAAACCTGGAAGCTGGCACATGTGGACTTTCTGAAAACAAACAGAAGAGTCACTGTAACGTGAGGGCCCTTAACTGCAACTGGTCAGTCTTCAGACAGATGTATCTAAGGAAGCTGGACCAATGTGGGGAAGAGAAGGTGGAATTTATATCAAACTTGTGTGCAAACTATTAACTATACTTAATAAATTATCATAGCCTCTACGAAGTGTATTAAATTGGTAGTTAAAACATGCCTTCCTTCAAGCGTTAATCTAAACAGCACGAACTCCCCGTCTCAGGCTCCCACAGCTGAAGTCTCCCAGGTGGGAGCAGGAGCCTCCCCGCCCGGGACACCGGCACCTCGGCACCGCCAGGGCCCCGCTCCGCTGCCCGCGCACTCACGCTGGACTCCCCAACTACCCGCCCGTTCGAGAGGTTTTATCGCCGCCGGTTCGCGCCGGTGCGGGACGAAGCGCCCGGTTCTGCACAAAAGGCAGCTGCACGCAGCCAGAGGGGTCGCAGGGGGGGGAGAGAAAAGTAAGAATGAAACCTCTCGGAACGGCTTTGATCTGGC
>JANHGL010002275.1:0-25822 GCA_024611195.1 Ceyx melanurus
CGGCTGTCTACCAGCACCCCCAAGTCCTTCTCTGATGTGCAGCTTTCCAGCCACTTCTCCCCAAGCCTGTAACACTGTTTGTAATGACAAATTCTAAGTGTATGAGAATTTATTTTGTTTTAAATTAGAACAAAATCCTAATTTCCTGGAATTTCTGGAAAACTGAATATTCTGATTTGGGAACAGTCTCTACAAATTACACAACTGCCTTGGGACAAGGAGATGGAGGGAGAGACTGAACGTGGAAGAGATAAGAGAAACTCCTGCTCTTTGAATGGAAGTAACAGCCACTGGGCCATGCAGGGCACCGTAGCTCAGAAGTCAGTGAGACAAACACTTTCCAGGTAAGCTACTGTAGAGGCATGGTATAAGCTGGGCTGGAATCAGGGATGTCAGGAAATCATGAGACTAAGAGCTGGGTACCCAGGACCTCCAAGCTCATGGATGGACTCTATAAAAAGCTATCACTGGATTTACGGTCTACGTCTTTTTAAACTACATTGAAATAATCTGCACTATAAGATGTTGGAAATCAATACAAAACTGTTCAAAAAGAATTCTCACCCCAGAGAGAAAATAAAAAAGAGAGCAATGCATGTGACAGAATCCTACTATGGGGATGCAAGTTCCATCTCACTGTCTTCTCAAATGACAAATGCCAGCCATCAAAATTCTATGTGTGCCCACATCTTCCCCTGCAGATATATGCTGGCTGACACTGGATCTCGAGCTGGTCAGGTCAGCAGAGTCCTAAAAGGACAGGTCTTCCAAAGGGCAGCAGAGGAGCCAAAAGAGTTACCTGACATTCAGAGGCTAGTTCTCAGTTACTGCACCCTTGGCCTCTGGGAAGAACAAGATGAGTGGATGACACAAAATTGGTTTGAACACAACCCAGTGTTCCCTCTATTCAGAGTATGTGCAGAGCTATCAACCTCTCAAATAAATATAGAAATAAAAAAAATATAATGCACTTATTTTTATCTACACTGTCCTACCCACTCCTCTAGCATTGTTTCTATGCAGGAAACCTGGAAATAGATTAGTGGAGAGCTTTTATGCATGAACTGTTATAGTTGGAGTGGACACTGCTCTGGGTTTATCCTTAAGAAGGGCCCATTCTGTCCTCTTGCTATTGCCATGGTGATAAAAATGGCCTGAACCTAATAAGAATTAAGGTGTTCTTCCTTGACATTTGCTTGCAGTAGGAGGATATGATGGCATTTTTTACTGTCAGAATAGAGATAAGACTAGTCTTAGCTAGTCTTTAATGTACTACTCTAAGACAAAAACAAACAAACAAACAAAAACACAAAAAAACTCCAAACAACAAACAATCAAAAACAAAAACAACAGAGCAAATATTCTTACAAATGCTTCTGGAAGTCATGGAAGTTAGTCACTAATATTGGAAGGGTATAAAATTCAAGATTCGCTAAGTTTTCAGATTCTATTTTTTTTTTCATAAGTGAGAAATTAACAGAAAGGTGAAGCTGCCCATTACATTTATTTTTCTTTGGTAAATAGAAGGCAACTAGGCATTTAACTTGGTATGTTTTTTTTATAGCTTTAGCACTATTACAGCTTAATTTCTTTCTCACCTGAGCTTTTGTCTTGCCTTGCTGTTATTCTCATTTTTCTGCATTACAGTTCTGTTTCCAGATATGAACTTGTGTGACTCCAGGACAGATCTGCCCATAGGCACAGACAGGTTTTCAGGGCCAGCTAATGGTGAAGCACTAAGTTCTGCAGGGGTACTGTATGCCAACAGAGAAATAATGAGTAGAGAAAGGATCAAGCCTTATACGGTTCTGGTATCCAGATAGATCAAAATAAAAGTGTACTGTAAGTAGACAGACAGCTGTGCTATTGACTAAGCAAGAAGCATGTTTATCAATGCCTGCTGGCATATTTTGGCTGAAAGGATTAAATTCCTTAAAACAAATTCCTATCATTTAACAGAATCTCAACAACAGGTTCTTTCCACTCATTTATCATTAGTGTAATTTTTGGCTTCTCTTTTTTGCTTCCTTTAACCAAGAACTAAATATATTGGGAAATTCAACTACAGGAAGATAGCAAAGGGCCAGACAGCCTGCTGTTCAGTCAATTCTATGCTAGGTGAAGCCCAGATACCTACCAGTAACACCTGTAATGGTAATCCCAAATTCATCTTTCTCACATTGCTACCTAAGCATTAGATAAGCAAAACCCCACAGAATTACAGAGAAATCTTGGTTGCTTACAGAATTATTAAATTATATTCAAAATGAAGAAATATTTTTTGTCGCTGAATAGAAGTTTCCACTAGTAATGGAAAAAGTTTTACATTTCACTACAATCTAAAAACAAACAATAACTCAGTGTTAATTCAATATTCTCTGTGAGAATCACTGTAACTATCATCCCTTGGTCTGGCTGTATATAAAAAATTGGCTTCTAATAGCAATTCACCTACATAGCAGTGTAGCACAATGAAGTCACTCTTCCAAGTTCCCTGTGATACTGTAGCTTTCTGAGCTCCAATTTCTAAGACAAGTGAGACACCTCTCCTCATCCTGTCAACATCAGGTGATAGATAAACTCTTCTTGGTTTCATCATGTAAAAAGTCTACTACTGTTCCAAACATCCACTTGAACAGAAATAATTAATTTATTCCAACTATATGTATCTGATTCAAAGACCAGGAAACTTTTATTTTGCTTTAAACACATCTGATAAAAAAATAGCAAGTACAATAGTATTTCATTTAACACAATCTCCATCGTGGACATAAATGAAAATCAAGACTCATTAAAGTCAGTAAGAATTCTGCTTTTATTTCCAGATTAAGAATGTTATATTCACACCCTTTTTGAAATATTTTTATGCCTACAGATTCCCAGGTATTTGGTGAGGAAGTTACTGTAAAAGCTATGCCGATGTTCAGGCTTGCTTTGTAGTTTGCTCTTTTGACAGAAACACTGTTTTAATATGGGAATTTTCAGCATTTTCTCCTCCAGACAACTCTGGATAAAGTGATCCAGCAGTAAAGGTTTCCATCTCTGTAAAATAAGCAAAAACCGTACATATTTTTGCCAATCTCCTAAAATACTTATACATGAAATAAGCAGGGCACTTTGGTAACACCTGAATAGTATATCACCTGACACCAATGTCACAAGAGCAGGCCACAACTAAGCAGATAGCTTCCAGCAGTGGAAAGGACCTCTGGTTAGTGTTTAAAGCAGCCAGAAGAGGAATGGGACAGATCTACAGAAAAGCAGTGCCATGCAAGTAGAGAGCAGACAGGGAAGGACACTCCTATCTAACTAGGAATCTCCTGTCTGGGTTAATCATGGTCATGATCAGTCGAAACATTAAACTCTGCATTTATCAATGAAACCTTACTGTGTCTGTAGTCCTTTCCTGAGAAAGAAGCATGGATAATCAAAAGTTTTACATGCACTGGGCATCAAGCTCCAAACAGTTTTCTCATTCTTCAGCCTGCCCTTAATGCAGCAGAACGGTTCATAGTATGGTAAAAGTACTAGAAAGAATGTGAAGAAAGGGAGAAAGAAATATGGCCAGGGTAAAGCTGTGTAGGACCTAAAAGTAGAAAAAAAATACTAGAACACTGTGAAAATGCAGTGATTTCAGAACCTGAGACTAAGGAAAAAGTGAGAAAACAAAAAAAAACCCCCACACTTCATATGTTCTTATTTTGATCAATGATTCTTCTTTCCTTGATATAATCTCAAGAAGATAGGGAATCTGAAAAGCAAAATAGGTATGAAAAGCATCACAGAAAGACTTGGGAGATGATATACTGTTTATTCTGCACGGCAAAAGTAGGTTGTGGATTCAAAGGAGTTTTGCTGTGGCAGTATCATGTAGCCTATAGTCTTCTGACATGCTCCTAAATAGGAGGGATATTGGAACTCTATAGCATTTTAGTTGAAATTTCTCATATCACTGTGCATTTAAAAAATTAAGTTTTTATAAACTTGATGTGTCATTAACAAAGAGAAAAGGCCTAATAATTTATATTGTGGGGATCTGTAAAGGAGCTTTCATTTATTGTAATTGAAGAAGTAGCAGATGTGGCTGCCACTTACTGAGATTGCCTTCTCTATAGAAAATAGGAATATATCTTTTTTCAGAGAGTCTTTGAGTGTTTCAACCTTTTCTTCTTCTGACTGGTTCATAGACTAAATATACTGTAATGGACAGAAAAATAAGAAGTTTGAGTTCCATTTTTTTTTTTTTCCTTTGTAAGAAATTCACCTAATTATTTCTAGATAGTAGAGTGAAGTATAGCAAATAGCTTCAAAAACATCTAGTAGGGCATATGGTGAAAGTGCTTTTGTAATAATAGTTACTTGAGTTAAAAAGATTTTATATTTACTAATAACGTAAAATGTGTCACACTAAATATTATTCATGCTCAGCTTTTATATTAATGATCTGTGAATGACACACAGAAACTTATCAAAACCAATTTGCTACTATGTAGGCTTGCCCTTCCTATCACCATGCCCCACACATAGTCAGGACAGATCTGACAAGCGCTAGTTATTTATGTTCCTTCCTGAAGGATTTTATATCCATTTCAAATAAAAAGGACATGAAATAAGAATCCATTACTTAAATTTCCACTTAAAACATGATCTAATCTATTACAGTGAGAAACCCACCTTGACTGGTGAATTTATCAGCTCTGTACGGATGCATTTCTTTTATTTCCTTTAGTGCAATAAGTTTTTCCTAAACGGAAAAAGAAAAAATAAACCAAACAAACTAAAAAATTGGGGATAAAAATTTTATATGTAAATAGGTAAATATATTTTATCATTTCGTTTTTGAGCAACAGAACAGTTTTCTATTTCAATACATAAATACTACCTTACACTTATAAATACCTAGTATTTATCAAGCATATATGCATGTGTGCAGTTTGTATGTCTAATATCTGGAACAAAGATCTAAGCATCCAAAGTTATATTGCAATGTACCCATAGCTGACAAAACAGGCATAATAATATCCTATTAGATACAAGAAATCACCTGAATCAGCTCATGGGCTGAGTGTCCCAGAACTTCTTGGGTTGTTTCATTAATATCTAATTCTGTCATAACCTCCCAGTTACCATTCTGGAACCTCACTGGCATAGAGAAGACGATTCCTTCAGGAACACAAAATTGACCTGAAGAAGACAGAAAAAATGACCCAAACATTATTTTTTTAAAATAACACATTCTTACCAGTTCTACCTGACCTTGAATCTTTCCAGGGACGGAGCATCTACCACCTCTCTGGGCAAAATCTTCCAGTGTTTCAACACCCTCATTGTAAAAAAAAATTCTTCCTTATATCTAGTCTAAATCTAACCTCTTTTAGTTTAAAACCATCGCCCCTTTCCTACTGCAACAGACCCTACTAAACAGATCATAGAACATAGAAATGTATGTATTGAAAGGAACCTCTAGATGTTATCTAGTCCAACCTCCTCCTGCTGAGAGCAGGGATGTCTTCAGCTAGAGCAGGTTACTCAGAGCCTTGTCAAACCCCACCTTGAATTGTCTCCAGGAATGGGGCCTCAACAACCTCCTTGGGCAACTTGTTCCAGTGCTCCACCACTCTGGCAAAGAACTTCTTCCTTATTTCTAATCTAAATCCACTCCTTTCTAATTTAAAACCATTGGCCCTTGTCCTTTTACTCCAGGCCTTTGTAAACGGGCTCTCTCCAGTCTTTTTATAAGCTCCCTTCAGGCACTGGAAGGTGGCTATAAGGTTTCCCCGGAGCCTTCTTATTTTCCAGGCTGAACAAGCCCAGTTCCCTTGGCCTGTCCTCATATGAGAGGTGCTGCAGTCCCCTGATCATCTTTGTGGCCCTCCTCTGGACACAGTCCATCAGATCCTCCCCATTCCTCTTATCGTCTTGCTTTAAGTACTACTGAAAGGCCACAATAAAGTCTCCTCAGAGCCTTCTCTTCTCCAAGCTGAACAATCCCAATTCTCTCAGACTTTCTCAATGGGGAATGTGTTCCAGGCCTCTGATCATTTTTGTGGCCTTCCTCTGGATCTTCTCCAACAGGTCCATGTCTTTCCTATGCTGTAACACAATTGCTGTAACAACTGTATATCTTAAAAAGGGGAAGAATACATGTTTTTTCATTTCATCCAAGGGTTAAATGGCTATTGTGAAACATTCCGTTTATTGGTCCATACAACTACACAAGATGAACATGCTTTTATAGCTTAGGCTTGAAGAGCTATAAAGAGTCCTTGCACAAAACGCATACACCAGAAAAGCATTTAACCAAAAAGACTAAGAGACAAACTGCAAGAATATTAATATAAGAAATGCTTGTAAGAAGTATCAAATCACAAGCGCTGCAGAGCACGATTTCTTAAATGTGGAGGTTCTTACACTGAACAAAATTGTCTCCCATTATATAATTATTTGATTGACAAGCTTTTAGTAAATTAAAGATATTGATTAAAAAATTAGGAAAGCTACAAGAAAACATGTGAAGCAAAAGTAGATTTACCTTTACTAAGTATTCCCACAGAAACGACCTCCCCAGGAGGAGAGCCATGATACCAGTATCTCAGGACAGTGGCTATTGCATGACCAGGTAACATCCCCACACAGCGACACACCCGGGAACTCAGTGAACTCTGTGCAGACAGAAGTTCTGAATGGATCCATTCACTACCAAGAAAAAAAGGAGGGGAAAAAAAGGAGGAAGGAAAAACTATGATGACTGAAGGAAGAGTAGTTTTCTAGAGGAAAAAAGTACTAAACCTGAAGAAGTAAATAGTCAAAACTTACTCAGACTTCATTACTCAAAGCAAGACATTTAAAACCAGAAAAAAAACAGGGTCTAACAAAAAGTGGCTCAAAAACTGTCTCTATGAAATTTAGGTCATTTACTCAAGTCATAACCTCTACTATTATTTTTATGTGTTACTGTCTTACATAAAAGCCACCCATGAACCATAATCCCCGTGTTAGTCACAGTGTAAGTACAGAAAAGAAAAAATGTTTGCCTGAGGGCATGTTACATCTGGTGCCCTCTCACTGCACCCATCCTTTCTCTGCTATTTCTCTTTCCAAAAATTATGTAGCTACCCAGTATCCTTTTTACATGTTAACAAATTGTTTGGCTTGGGAAAGTGCCACCATTAGTGTGCTCATGATGTATGTGCAATGGAATGCAGGTACTTCAAGGTGCAGGTGTGTTTACAATTATTTCAAAGTTTCTTCATGTATACTGCACACCTAAGTTGCTACTGGACTTTCACTACTTCTTATAGGCCTCTCATAGAAGAGAAACACAATATGTAGGAAAATATAATTATAAACAAAGTTGGCAAAAGGGTCAGAACTCTGTATAGCACTAGGAGCTACTCTGCTTCTTTTGCAGATCAAGTACTTCAACTTGAGTTTTCCTTTATGTACAGTGATAGTCAGTGAAGACAAATCTTGACAACAAAAACCTTTCTTGATGTTTATTACACAGTTCAGATAAACATGAATTTAAAACAGTAATTTAATTCATTTTAAAAAAAATTAAATCTGTACTGTACCTATCATAAAGCACATTCAACAATGGATGTGGAAAATCAGCTGGGCCCCAAATAGCACAGTCACATCCATAAAGTTTTACATGTGACAAATCAATGTATTTAGATCCAGTAATATTGCCCCAAACAATCACATCTTTAACTCCTGGAACAGAGCAAAATACAGATTAATAAGGGACAGACAAATAGTTTCACAATGTAGGCTGGACTAGATGATCTACAGAAGTCCCTTTCAAGATGAATTATTCTTCATTTAAGTGTTCTGCCTTGATAGTAGGAATGATTTTATCTGAAAAATGCAACAACGTTCTCCATAACATATGAAACTTCATCATAAGCTGAGAAAGTAACTTTAATTTATATTGTTGTCTTGTATGTAATTGACAAAACCTAGTAAATACTTAGCTGTTAAAAAACAAAACAAATCATATTGCAAACATACAGCAGTGTTCCTATAAAATTCCGTATGTGCAAATATAGTCTATCAGCAAGGAATCACAAAAAGAACTCTCAGAAAACTTCCTGCTATGATGCAAAAGGAAATTTTCAAATAACCTGTTGATAGGCTATTCAGCCATTAACTTATATTTATATTTTATTAGGCTTCAAAATATCTAGACTTGTCAGTGAAGACCAGTTCCTATCCCTGCAACATTGACAGAATCTTGGTGCTGAGCAGGCTGTTGCAGCACACCTTTGCTATGCAATGCAGGACTGTGCAAACATAACCAAGATATAACAACTGACCTGAGAAAGCTAATTAACCCAGAAAAACTACTACAATATAGTGCTACTATACTCTCACTATCTACACAACAGGATGTTGTCATGTTTATTCACAGCTAGTTTGTGTATCTCCAAAATAACAACGTGCTGCAGCATGCAAGTGCAATCTTGAATTCCTAGCTCCTGATCCACAACACAGCTCAGTCCTTAGTGTATTTCCAGCATGAAATAAACACTAGAATGGAAGGGCTGGAGCTAAGGATTAGGAAAAGAATGAGCACTGATAGGATCACACACAGATCCTGACAGTGGTAAGCACAGAGAAATGGTAGCACCTGCTAGTCACACTCTGGCATTCTGGAGAGCCAACCAACTCAGTGGGTGCACTGCTGCACTTGACTTTCTGCACACACAGTGGTTGTGTTCTGCAGTGAAATACTTATTCTCAAAGGTGTCCATCCCAACTCTATCAGAATGTATAGATACTCACCTGCTGTGTTCATACGCAGCTTCCTGGCCAGCATGGCTTTTGCTGCACTTTCCCAGGGTGTTGCAATGGCAATGACATTCTCAGGCTTAATGGATGGGCCATATGTCATAATCATCATCGCCTTGAGGTTTACAAAGGTTTTTCCTGATGAAATTACTCTCACCTCACTCTTGGCATTTCTCTCAATCAGGGGAGCGTACACTTGACAGATCTCACCCACTTCTCTGATGTAGTTCTCAATGGGTTGGACTTCACAGTTTATGAGGACATCATCAAGAACAATGATAACATCAGCTTCAGTAAAAGCCTCATCTATTTCAGTGTGCTCTGAAATACTGTTGAGGAGTGGGAATGCCATGTCTTCAGCTTCCATTACAATACTGCAAAGAACTTCCTTAAATTGGTCAGTGTCAAGCAAATGGATACTGATTTTTGTGGTCATCCCAAACACTTGTCCATTTGCCAGCAGAGGGATCAGCTGATAACATATTGGAGTTGACGCACTGATAAAAGGATATAGAAAAATAATAGTTGACAACTAACCACTGCTTGTTTGGAAGTATTACATAAACACAAAGATCTGTTTTTTGTATTTGACTATGTCTAAACAGACCATTATCTTGGATCCTTTATTGCTCTTTCTGTCATTTTGTCAGGTTAAAAATTAAAACAGTTGGCTCCTACTTTCATTTGAAGGTTTTTCATCCTATACATTTGATACTTTCACTTAGAAATGGGTGTATTTAAAGAATGTCTTTTTTTTTAAGGTGCTCTGTTAGGACTACCAGAAATATAGAAATTTCTTAAAACTGCAAGAACCTTATTTAATAAATATTTCCAAATATATTTATTGCAAGATAGTTATGCTACAAAATTCCTAGCTTTCTTTTCAACTTGCTTTTTCCTAAGGTGATCTGGAGCCTGTTCACATCCTTCACTTCAAAGTAGAAATAATTTCTGAATTATATACTGGATGATCATAGAGAGGGGCACAGAACTGAAATAAAATTAGCAAATTACAGGGATTTGTGTATAACTTCAGATGCTTACACCTGTTATACATGATAGGAAAAAATATGTTCTTCTGAAGCTAGAGTGAAACTTCATATTTTTCCTCTTACCTGGTGATCCAGATCTGCAAAGATTTGATAAGACTTTTAGTCTCTTCCTCCTCCTTTTCAATTTCAATGTGTGCCTGCAGGTTCTCCTCAGCAATGTCTAACATTTCCTCAGTCAACATCACTGAGGTGATACCATAATAGTGCTAAGAACAAAAAGGATAATCTCTAATTAAATGACAACCCAAACACGGGAAGGTAACATTAGAAAGTATAGCTTTATTTTACTTCTGAAGCAAGAATAAAGAACAACATTGTAAGAAAATGTAAAAGATGGATTTACAGTATTAAAGGCAACTCATTACCTGAGCATATTCCAGAAATTCATTAACTCCACCCAGAAGCAGACCCTTCCCTCCACGGTCCAATAGTTCTCTCCAAATGATAGGAGACTGTTTGTGTTCCCATCTGTTCATTTCACAAATATCATGAAGCCACTGCTAATGTAAACATCCCCAAAAAGTGTTTTAATACTTTTTCACATTTGATAACACTTAAATGTTACAACTGTAAATGTTCTTATTATTTCTTCTCAATACATAATTACAAGGTGCTTCAAAACTTATGTACCAGTGTGCACAAAATGGGGGAATCTGGAGCATCTACCGAGGACTTAATTTAGAATCCCTTACCTCCCATTTGTCAGGGTGCTGAGTGATCTTGTGAACCCTGAAGTCTGGTAAGTTAGTCTGGAGATAGTCAGCCAGGAGTTCAGCTTTGGCATAGTGGGGGCAGTTTGCCTTTCCTAGAACACAGTGAGGACACCACACATCAAGATTTTGTGACATTGAGTCATAAGGTCTTAATAGGCCAAAAGTTTTTCAATTGTTCCAATTAACTGTTTGGTTTTTTTAATTGTTCCATTTTTAAAAAGGTGTCACGTGACCTGCATCCCATGGGTTCCCAGAAAGTAACAGGACAAGAATACGAGCCAGCGACTAAAGTATAAAATGAGAGGTGGAAACAGTCTGTTCTGCCAGCGCCTAAGCGGCTGCTGGGGGGCCACCACAGGAGGGGCCGGCAGCAGCGCAGCAGAAGCCTCGCCAACGGGACAAGGCTCCGAAAGCTGAAGCCGCGGCGGGTGACGGGGGCTGCTCAGCAGAACGGCCGCTACGCGCGCCCCTGGCTGCGGCGCCTCACCTGCCAGAACGAGCCTGGCCATGGCAAAGCACCTTCCAACGGCCGCCCCGGCTTCGAGGTAACGCGTTGCGCGGCAACGCGCCGCGCGCCGACGCTGTTTGTCCCTCGGCCCGCGCCGTACCTCTCGCGAGGCCCGGCGAGAGCGCGCGGCAAGAGGAGTCCGAGTGCCATGGGGCTGCCGCGTGCCAGGTAACAGACAGCGGGCGGAGCGGATCTGCTGCGCGAGCGTTCCCTTCCCTCCTTCCCTCCTTCCCTCCTTCCCTCCTTCCCTCCTTCTCTTTTTCTTTCTTCCCTTCCCGGCGGGATCGCCTGCCCGTTGCGCCCGAGCGTTCCGAGTCAGTGCGGAGCCGCGGAACGGCCTCTGTCTCCTTGGCGCCGGGCAGCGGGCCTGCGCCACAGATACAGCTCCCCCCTGGGCAGCATTCACAGCGCCTGTAGAAAGCGATCTCGAAACTGCCTGCCGACCCCGGGAGAGTGCCCGCGGGTGGGCCGCGGCCGACGGGAGGCGGCGGGGAGGCTGGGACAGGCTGTTGGCTGGGACAAGCTGTTCTCTGTGTAGTCTGAGCCAGGAAGGGTTCTATTAACCGAAGGTGAAGATTTGGCAGTGACCCACTAGACCTCTGTCAGGAGATGCGTCTGGCTCGGAGAAACGATAGATGTTTGGGGTTTTTTGTTTGTTTGTTTTCTGTAAAAGATGTGCATTTACTGTGTAAGTGGAACTTTATGAATGAGAAGTGTAGTAACTAATATGTAATTTACAATTGTTTTTACAGATAAGTGGTCTTATGCATTTTCTCCAGAACTGTTTGCACTCGTAAGATTTCATCAGATTTCTAATTTTGAATTGACATTGCAAATCTCTTCATGAGACATTAAGAAGAATGAATAATAAAGTAAGTTATTTGTTGGGTACTGTTCGGTGGATGCATAGGTGCAGTTCTCTATTCACTCTTAAATCTTCAGCTACAACAAGAAAACACATTTTATGGATTGGTAGATACAGCGATCACCTGGAAAATGAGAACTTAAGAAAACTATTTTTAAATATTATTCCTTCTGTGTACGGCTCATCTCTTCGATTTCTGTCTCAAAAGACGGAAGTGTTTAGCACAAATGCTAAAATACAACCAGAGAAGACTACAGAGGCTTTGGTGAGTGAGCAGGCACCTCAGAACTCCTTGAAACTTGAAAAGTGGGATGGCTCTGAGAGCTTCAAAGAAAAGCATGTAATGGATAATAGTGAACCATTCTTCAGTAGTCTTCAGAAATGTACCTGTCCTTGTGATGTCCTGGATTTGGCTTTGGAGTCTGCTGTTTCCATTAAGCATTTCACAAACTGTTTAACTACAACATGGAAGCTCTTAAAAAACCTGTCTGAAGACCAGCAGCGTTACGAGAAGCGGCTGATCTTTGAGCACCCAGCTTTTCCCAAGATTTGTCAGCAGTTGCTGCGGGAGTCCAGAAGGATGACAAGGGGTGACCTGGTGTTCTGTCTGCACGCGACTGTGAAGCTAGGCGTTCCTCAGAACACTCTTCTAGTCCAGACATTGCTGAGAGTGTGCCAGGTAAGTATCAAAATCCCTGGTCTCCTGAGTTTGACTGAAACCTTGGTGCTAATTCTGGAGGCTGCAACACCAGAGAGTTGGGTTATGTCCCTGGTTTAGTCCGAAACAGGACTCCCATAGTTAATTTGGGTGCACTTCAGATTTCATTCATTTTTGAAACCACTACCTAATTTCAGATTTAACAGAGAGCAGTCTCAAAAATCATTAACCTTTTCAAATCAGCTAAATTTGTGTGACCTTATAGGTCACTGTGGAATTAAAGCTTATGAATTAACTTGTGGGGGGGAGAGACGATAGCTGGTGTGGATTATGTTCAGTTTTTCTTTACTGAAGTTTTTACTGGTGTGAAGTAATCTGACATTGTGAAAACTTTAACAGGAGAAGCTCAATCAACTTGATAACCGATGTGTCTCAGTTCTGGCAACTACTTTATCAGGGATGAATAAAGACAAGAATGTGAGCGCTCTTCAAGCCGGATTGCAGTAAGAAAAATATATCTTTCACATGTTCTTCATATTTAAATGTTGGTTGAATATATGTCATTTAGAAATCATGGAAGGAATGCCTGCATATAAAAGACATACTGTAGTATTGGGACTAAAGTGATCCCATAACAGCTGTCCAAGACAGTGATTTTTGTCATTGTCTTTGCAGTTTCCATCAGAAAGGCTTCTGATGGCCTAGGGTGCTAGACTGCTCTGCAGGGGATTCATATTGTGACTGCAGCTCCTCAACAATTTTTTTTGTGATGTTGATCAATTAACTTTACTCATCTGTGCATCCATTTTATCTATTTGTAGAAAGGTGGTAATAAGACTAGCTTACTTGTGAAATATTTTGATTTGTTGTGATAATAAATGTTGTTATAAAATAGTTTAGTACGTAAAAATTAAGATGAAGACAAGTTTAGACTTTATTTATGCACCCAGCAAGGCCTTCTGTGTAGCATTTTATCAGAATAACCATTTTTGAGTGGAGTGATTTTTTTTTTTTCTGGACCAGTCAGGTTTCTTTGGGTAACCAGTATGATCACTCACATGATGCTGTTTTTACTGAGACTGTCAGAGAAGTTGCCATGGATTAGTACTTTTATTCTGTTCAGGGTCTCCTGAAGCTCAGCTACACAGTTCTTGTAATGTGGTAGAAAGCAGGAGATCCATCTACAGCTCTTTTTCTGTCTTCCTTCTGTAAAAAAAAGCCACATCTGCAGGGAAAAATTTCAGAGCAGTGCATTGCCTTAGAAAGTGACACATATCTCTGTTGCAGTGCAGGTGTATTTAAGGGTGATTCAGACTATTACAATACCCCTCTATCCAGAAGAGGAGGTGCTAGAAATGCAGAACTTCTTCATATTGTGTGTAAGATCCCTCAGTGTTATGATATCCCCTTCTGTTCTTGCTGCCCACAGCATCTTTTGCTTGTTTTTTTTTTTTAATTTCGTCGCTTGCACCAAGTTGTTGTCATTGTCTAGCCAAATTTCCTAGCCATTTCAAAACTTGGCTGCACATACATGATTCTGTGATTTGATTTTTTTTCTGCTAGTGTGTTAATTCCTTGAAGCTTAAGAGTGTTCAGTGGTTCAGTGTTTGCACAGTCACACGTGCAGTCTGTTCCGATGCCCATGATGTTAACATATCAGCAACAACACTCTTCTATAACGGTAACATTAGGAAAGCATATATAATTATTTCCATGTGCAAAATAGCTGTGCTGCAGCTACATCATGTAAAGTTATGCCAGCCTTGCAAAAAAAGGAGGTGGAGATGAGCAGAAAATTACAGCTTTAGTTTGGGAATACATCAGTGAGGGAGAATAGGGGTACCTACCTGTTTTTGCTGAAATGAGGAAAGCTTTTAAACAGTTGCTGTCTCAAGCTGAAGGTCTTCTGTGTATTTCTTCATCAGATTACTAGTGGAGCAGCGCATTCCAAGTATCAGAGACATCTTTATACTGCAAAACCTGATGAAATGCTTGGGAAAAGATGGTCCAGTCTTTCTGAAAAAGAAAATAGAGGTAAATTTACTTCCCCAAAGCTTGTGCTCTTGCATTGTTTATACACTATGTGTGATTCCTTCCAGACACTTAAAGAGAAGATATAATAGAAGGGTTAACAGCATTTCCTTAAGATTCATTATCAAGGTGTATCTGCAGGAAGAACTTAATTTCCCCATGAAATTGGGCAGAAAGCAATGGAGATAGTACAAAAAGAATTGAGGCAGTAAAATAGCAGTACCGTCACCTCCTGTTTGGATCAGCCACATGGTATTTCACAGAAGCACTAGCAGGCTGTTCCCTGATTCCTTTGCCCAGCTCATGGCCAGAAGATGAAAAATCAGAAAACTAGTCAGTGATGGGGCTGTGTCCAGTAATGGTACAGGGCTAGAGGACTGATGGGAGTAAGATACCAGGAGAGCTCTTCTCATGGCCTTACCTATCTGTGTATCTGGAAGATGTAGCTGCAGTTGGGAGTGGGCTGTAGGTTTTATGGCAGGGTGTAGTGGGTTTCAAACCCTGATTTTAAGACACTTTTTGAAACCACCTTTCAGATAGGGCCTGATAGTGTTTTCGTCACATAGCCAAAGGACTCTGAAGTCAAGAGTTTGTAATAGCATTCATGGGGATGAGAGGGAAAATATCACTGATGGGAAGCTGGACAAGAATACAGCAGTGCAGGGGACTCATGCAATGTGTTAGGTGTAAGTAAATCAAAACCTTGGACAAGGTGCCACGTTTTACAAGGTGCCACGTTTTACAAGGTGCCACGTTTTACAAGGTGCCACGTTTTACAAGGTGCCACGTTTTACAAAGTGGTGAGAAACTATCTGAAGATGTGGTAGAACTGAGAGCAAAGTAACATTTCCACTTGGTAGCTCTTAATTTTCTGAGTTATAGTGTGCTATTTTTATTACAGTGTAATTGTGTATTGCAGACACATTTTGTATTTAACCTTTGATATGCATGCAATATTGTATTTTAATAGCCAATATAATTTGTAGTCTCAGTTTTATAGTAATTTATATAAATCTAATTACTGCTTCGATAAATTTGTACAAATTACAACAGTAATTTGAGTACTATTAAATAAGTTATCTGTGCCAATTGTATTTCTGCTACTTATAAAAGAGTTGGTGGAAGATACGTATTCACAGTACATGGAATAAGCTTTGCTGAGACTTCTTTCTTTAAAAAAAAACCATAAAGGCAAATTGCTGGCAACTTAGATAGTGATGTGGCTCCAGAACTCTTGATCTACTATAATTGTTTGTAATTGAGAGTACATTGAAGGTAGTTAACTTTATGCTTTTTGCTGTTTGTTGCTACTTTTTCTTTCATATAAGTCGTAACAGACTAAAGAATTTGGGAACGTTTTGGTGAAAATGCCTACACTAGAAAGCAGTAATAATATACCTGAAGAATGAGGGATTTACTAAACTCTCATTCACTTTAGATGGCGGTTTTGAAAGAGATAGACAATCTGACTTTCCTGAATGCTCTACGTGTGTTTTTGGCTCTTGCTGCAATGAATTATTGTTCTGTTCCAATCCTGAATGCCTGCAGTAAAAAGATCAAGGGTAAGAAAAAACCCCATTTATTAAATTTCCATTCCTTATACCAAATTCTTCCTAATTATTGACTTACTTCCCTTTTCTGATTTGCTTTAAAACTCAGGAAATATTTTATTTTTTTTTTACAGGATATTGTTGTCATATGGGAGCCATTTGACATGCATTAAGACAGAACATTTCTGCTCAATAATGAAAGCAAATATCTTTTGTTGTCTCTGCCTTTCTTAACATTTACCTGAATGACATACTTTAATTTGCATTTTTCTATGTGCAGAACTTAGGAAAAATCATTGAATTCTTGCAAGAAAAATAGATTTCAGATGAACTTTTAAAACATCTGAGTTGGAAGTGGACATCTTAAAGGATGGACTGGTGGCTTAATGTGATTAGTATATGTGATCAGTATGTATTAATTAAAACTTAAAATATACGAATTTGTGTCTAAAATCCACATTAATATAGGAAAATGGCATTCTTAACATAAATGAACCAGGAGTGTTTGGACTGCTTGTACAGCCTTTGTTTGTCCTGGTTGTTCATATGTGTTAGGACATGATCTTTAATTATACATACTGGTTTCTCCTATAGGACTTCAATCACACTCAGTAAACAGGTCAGATGTATACACAGAGTGAGCAGCTACTTGGTACTTTTGTGTGTGTGTGTGTGTGTGTGTATTATTAGGACTTATATGCTGCATATTGTGCAAATGATGCTCTGGGGACAGAGTGATTAATCTCCTGTTAGAAATGACTGACCCCTATGAGAGGCTGGAGATGGATTAGGAAAAGGAGGGAGGGGCAAGTTTTGGGTTACATGGAGCAAAGGAATTGTAGCAGGTCCTGTTTTGTTGCTGTGGCTCTCAAGAAAGTATCCCCTCCTCCCATATCTGAGAACCTGACCAGAAGTGTAGTAACTGTGTACTTCATATGTGCTTAATTGAGTCAGTTTCTGCAGCAGCAAGAGACTGACCCAATGGTGATACTAATTTTCTATTTATGCAGAAGAGTTTAAGATCAAAGTGTCCAGTAATGGGCAATTCTGTTATCCTGTTTGCTTTAAGAATATCTAGCATTACACACAACTTTATGTATTCTGTTTAACATCTTTATTAATGGTCTTGATAAGGAGATAGAACATACCCTCAGCGAGTTTGCAGATAACACCAAGTTGGGTGGGAGTGTTGATCTGCTTATGAATTTGCTTATGAAGGAGGCTCTACAGGGGACTTGGATGGACCGGATCGATGGGCTGAGGTCAGTTATACGAGCTTCAGCAAGGACAAGTCCTGGGTCTTGCACTTGGGCCCCAACAACCCCAGGCAAGGCTACAGGCTGGAGGAAGAGTGGCTGGAAAGCTGCCTGGCAGAAAGGGACCTGGGGGTGCTGGTCAACAAGCAGCTGAACCTGAGCCAGCAGTGTGCCCAGGTGGTCAAGAAGGCAAATGGATCCTGTTCTGTATCAGAAATAGTGTGGCAAGGGACTGATTATCTTTCTGTACTTGGCATTGGTGAGGCCACACCTGGAGTACAGTGTTCAGTTTTGGGCACCTCAATACAGGAAAGACATCAAGGTGCTGAAGCAGGTTCAGAGAGGAGCAGCTAAGCTGGTAAATGGCCTGGAGAACAAGTCTTATAAGATACGGCTGATGGAACTGGGACTGTTTAGTCTGAAGAAAAGGAGGCGGGGGGGAGAACTTGCCACACTATAAATGCTTGAAAGGATGTTGTAGAGAGGTAGGCACTGGTCTCTTCCCAAAAGTAACTAGTTATAGAGCAAGAGGGAATGGCCTCAAGCTGCACCAGAGAAGGTTTAAACTTCACCTTAGGAAAATTTTTTTCACTGAAAGGGTTGTCAGGCACTGGAACAGGCTGCCCAGGGAGGTGGTTGAGTGACCATCCCTAGGTGGTTTAAAAGTTGTACAGTTGTGGTGCTTCGGGATATGGCTTAGTGGTGGACTTGGTAGTGTAGGATTAATGGTTGGGCTTGGTGATCTTTAACCTAGATGATTCTGTGATTTGATGCAGAACTTGATTTGCTTCAATTGCAGATGTCAGCAATCAGTCCTTAGGATATGAGGTAACTGTTTTATCCTGAGCCTGGAAAATCATAGAGCACAACTCAGAAGAGCTAAATTCAGTTATTTTCCTGCTATCCTCTTGAGTCCTTTGGCAGAGGAAAAGTTAAAATCTAGTTTTGGTGTACAAAAAAAAAAGACACTTTAAAAAATTTTTTTTTTCAATTTATTGTTTTGCAACAATAGCAAGCAAAGCAGAATGTTCAAGAGTGAACATTTTTCTTCAGTACTTAATCTTTTTCATCTCAGGAGTAGGTCCATCTTGTGTGACAAATGAGTTAGCAGTCCTGTGCAGAGAAGTCAGTTGTCATGTGGCATTCAGTCTGTATCATAATTCTCATATGCCAGGAGGTTACATTCTGGTTTTTTTTCCATGTTGGCTTACACTAATGCTTTAGTGCTAATATCTGATTATTCATCAGCTTTACATCCACCTCTTTGTAACTTCTGCTTCTGACATAGTGGACAGCCCAAAGGCTCAACCAGTACTACTTTTGCTGATTTATCGCTTTTAGCTTTATCCTGAATCTGTTTGGATTCTTCTGTCTCTCCTTTTCACATTTCAGCTCAGTTGACTTTGCCTGGCTTGTCTTGGTTTTACAGTTCCTTATCTGATTTTTTTTTTTCTCCCTCCTTTGTCCTTGAGTTGACTGTTCCCATAATGTCTCCAAGGTACAACTCCCATTGCTTTGTATCATCATCTGTTTGTTGCTCTTCTGTTACAGAGCATGTCCATGATGTTCCGTTTCGGAAGTTAATCCTCATTCTGGAAGCTTGTTACACTCTCCAGTACCGTAATGTGATGCTGTTTTCAGCATTAGCAGAGTATGTTAATTCTACTGCCTGCCTTTTGGACAAAAGACAGGTGAGTTTGAGACCAAGTAATTTATAGTGGTATTAGTAGAATATCTGATGCTTTCTGTCTTAACTTTTTTGATGTTTGTGTTTGATCTTTGGAGAACATACTGTTTTGAGATTTATTTTTTTTTTTAATGCTTTTCTGTTCATTGAAGAATAAAAAAAAGAAATGGGTGTTACAGTTTGAAAAAAAATTCTTTTGTTAAAAATGCCTGTTATGAAATCAGCAGATAGGATCCACTGTACTGCCTTTCTTAACTTTATAAAACTGTATTTTATTTTAGATTATGCTTTTTCTCTCTTCCTTCGAGACACTTGGTTTTCAGCCTAGTGAGCTGATGAATATTTTTGCTGAGAAGGTGATAGAAGACCCTGAATTCCTCAACTTGAAAAACCTTTTGATTATTCTCCGAGTGTATTCACGACTCAACTATGTTCCCAGAGACCAAAAGTATGTGTAAGTTTTCATTTAGAATGCCTTGTAATATAGTATGTGATCATTATAAAATAATGTATGGGAACTAGCATTTTATTTCAGTTGTGAAAGAGCTCATAATCCTGTATTATTAATCTGTAAAGTACATTTACTGGGTCTTTTCACATTTTTTTCTACATAGGAATTTTTGTCTGTATTTGAAATTGAGACCTTGGTTCTAGACTGACCAGACTACTAAATCTGTTGATAGGTATCTGTATTCTCAAAGAAGAGTCAAAAACTAACGTTAGATTACACAGCATATGATTATACAAGATAATGAAGTTTTCTACCTTGTATTTTTGTTTGAAATTTGTATTTTGTAGAGCATTTATTTGTGTATTTAGATACTTTTCTTTTGCTTTTTTGGAAAAGGTTTTTTCAGACACTTGAGAGCTGCTTGAATAAGTACCTCCCTCAGATTTCCAACACAGAACTGCTGAAGGCAGTGTATGCACTTTGCATCTTAGCATGTCTTCCTCATCGTGCACTTGATGAGCTGTTGCAAAAGGACAGCAGGGATGAACTTATATTCTCAGGTCAGATGCCTTACTTCGACAT
Organism: Ceyx melanurus; assembly: GCA_024611195.1. Lineage (NCBI taxonomy): Eukaryota > Metazoa > Chordata > Aves > Coraciiformes > Alcedinidae > Ceyx > Ceyx melanurus. The sequence goes on from JANHGL010002275.1 coordinate 20,147, forward strand.
GTTCTTGTTTGAAAAGGGATAGTCTGCCTCTGTACATAATTTGTTGTAATTTTGTTAAAAGGTTAGATATTAAAGAATTCAAACATAATTAATGCTAAATTTGAAATCTTCAAGACAAAGCTAACATAGTGATGGTAATCTGAGTTATCTGTTTCTGCACTAGGACATTGGTCTTCTTGTCTCAGGCCTCATGGTGGCAACAGGTTAATAGTAGGTGTGCACAAGGAGAGAGATGAATTTGACATTTGTGGAAATCATAGAAGTGTGTAAGGGGTTCTGTCTGACAGAAGTTCAGGCATTTTTAAAAGAACAGGAAATCGTAACCTTTGTAAACCAACTTCAGTACCTGGAATCATAAGGAAAAGGTGTTGTTTTTTTTTGTTGGCTCTGCATTATAATGTGGAATTTTGAATGGTTTGTAGTAGAATTTGGTTTCCACATTTCAATCCTCTACAGTAGACTAGTTTAGCAGAGTACAAATTTATTGTAGACCACTGTGTCTTGCTGTTGAACCTGCTGTGACAATCTGAAAGCTATAAAGCTGCAACTCCATAGAGTTTGCACAGGTTAGTGCTCTTAAAGTACAGTTTTGAGATTACAGCCAAGTCTGATTGATATCCCCTCTGTTTTATAAATAGCCTTCTAGTTGTCTGTATTTTATAAATGCTTTTTATAAATGCTTTCTCATTCCAGGTTCTCCTTACGTCTCTTGTAATAGCTGACAGCATGCACACAGCTGTGTATGGTAGAGGGGAAAGACTGGATAATTAGTGAATTGATGGTGTATATTTAATAATTTATTGTATATACTATACACTCAATAATATTCAGTCAGAAACCAATTTTGCTTCCTGTATTGGAATTAATTTGCTCTGCCAGAACAAAGTGATAATAAAATGAAAAATTCTGTGACCTGGTACATCCAGTGTAATATTTTTTTCATATCCTTTTTCAGATGATTTTCACAAAGAACAAAAGGAAACGATGCTTCGCTGTGTGAAAACATGCATGGAACTTGATAGCCCTTCCTTCACAAAGCGTGCAGTTGTGCTGACTGAGAATTTCTCCTCGTTACTATCTGTTAATCTCAGAAAGGCTCGGGAGGCACTGATAGAACTTCTGGGCGATGAGAACATGTTTCGGCAAAATGTTCAGCTGCCCTATAAATATCATATTGGTATGAAGCCCAATTACTGTCATGGTCTTTTAAATGCAGATTTGTAATCCCCAAAACAGTGAGGTATAAATTTGGATAGGGTGCAAGTGATTCAAATTGTAACCCTTTGAAGATACACTCTTGACAATGATGTCCTTGTTCAGTGTATCTGCTTTCTAGGATGCTTCTGTGAAGTATTTAAGACAGTTATGATTGCTTTTATTTGTAAAAGTGCTTTGGACTTTTTGTTAATTATCAGCAAGCAGATATTAATTTACATAAATCCAGTATGGCCAACACTTTTAGGTAGTTGACATGTTAGTACTAAATAACATTAGAAACAAAGCAAAACAGCAGCCTACTTTTATTCTCTGACTTGTTTCTTCTCTGAAGTTCTACATAAGGTTTGGGTTCTACTTTCATTTATGAAATGGGATATGACCTTCTTTGACAGGTGACTTGCTTGATTTTATATTTTGATAGTGCTTATTTTTTTGTCATTGACACAGCTTACAGATTTTTTCTGTATTTGCAGTAATTTTCTTCCTAAATATTTCTGTAGAGGAATCAGATTACAGGAAAATCAGTAGGTATGGCACACTGCAATTAAGACTAGTTTCTTTAAACTGTGATTTCAATCCTATGGAGTTATATCTACAGTTTCCAAAACCAAATGTGTTTGGTTTTTTTTTTTGGAGGGGGGAGATGTGTAAGCTGTAGCTGTTGATATTGGTTAGGGATCTAAAAGCCAGCAGTATTATGTAAATTAATAGAGAACAGCAATTAGAAACACAGCAGTGGCAGTGTCTGCTTACTTTTGTAAATGAACTGTTCATTTGAAAACATTTTGAACAATTGATGTTCAAATGAGAACTTTAATTTTAACGTCTTGCAATGTTCAGTGTTTTGTTGTTTTGTTTTCAGATTTTGAAATCAGAATGGATTCAGACAGAAAGAAAGTGCTCCCAGTAACTGCAACAGATGATGAAGCTGACTCAAATGTTCAAAGGTGTCTTTTTTACCTATTTTCTAGCAGGCTAGTTTTACTTGTATGTATTCCATCCAATTACTTCTTTGGTTCACTTATTTGCAGAAGCAAAGCAGATAACTAAACTTGTTATTAGTGCTCACCAAAATATACAAAAATTGCATTGCCAGTTCAGTGCAGCTTCTCCAGCTCACCACTTTCTTCTAACAGAAGATAAAACTTACCATTTTAGAGAAAGAGGGTGGAAACATCACAGTAATCTGATGGTATTGTAATAGATGTTACAAGGTTCTGAAGAATGACTGAAATCATTTCCAAAAAATTGCTGGGTTTAAATGGGTTTAAATTTAATGGGTTTAAAATTTCAAGTATTTCTGTGTCCAATTAAACAATTATTTTCCGAAGTCTCTAAAATACGTAGCTCAATTGTATGTCATGGCAATTAATTCAGCAGATGAAATACAATTTTAATAAAAAGCATTGTGTTGTCCACATTTTAGGTGATTTATTTAATCATGTAGAAGAGTGACTTCCCAGAAATGGGAGACGTACATCATTTAAGTAATGCTTAAGTAGAATTGGGTAGTACTTATCATTTGTGTGTGGGATCACTGCTCAGCAATGTATTTTGTGTAGTTTGCTTTTTTGGAAAAGGGTAGCTAGTGAATTGTGTAACAGAAACTCACTGTTGAGCATTCAGCTTTCCTTACACTTCCAAGTAGGTTTTTATGGCAGCTCCCTGCCATAAAGAATCTAAATGTTAGCAAAGGATCAAAGTAAATGCAGAAGCTATCAAAATACTGTACAACTTTGAATGATCTATTTCCTTCTCACTGTGGGAGAAGTAGATATGTAAGGACTTAATTCTACTGTATGTATGGTACTTGTGTGAAGCTCATGAAAGAAGAGAGGGTCAAAATTACTTAAGTTTGGACAAGGAAAAGGGTAATGAAAATTGTGCAGTCCTGGTATTTTTGCTTACCAGAAAGACAGCTATATATTCTGCAGAATTAAAGGACGTAATTTAATCATCATCTCAAAAACTTGTTTTTCTGCATTTGTACAATGGATTCTTCCCTAATCTTCTCGATTGTAGATTGGCTTTTCTCTTTGTTCCTCTGTCTGCTTTTTGTGTGGGTACAACTCACCCCCGTGGGAAGCTGGCAATGAAGAAGCGTCATCTAAATAAACTGGGCTATGATGTGATTCTGGTAAGAGTCCTGTTATTTTGTTTTAGCCCTGGTGTCAGCACAGTGATGATTATGTTTGTTTGGTTGAAGAGGCCTTGTAGGGAATGGTGAGCCTTCTTTATAGATCTTCTCTACTTTGAATGTAGTGGTGGTGTCACTAGGGAGAAAGGACTGAGGAACTCTAGAAGACAAACTACTACTTAACCATTATTATTGAAATAAATATAATCTTAGTTCAGAGGAAAAAAATCAAGGAACTTAATTTCTTTGTATCTAAAAAACTTTTTTTTTTTTTTTTTAATTGTAGTCTCAGGTTTATTTCCCTGATTTCTGTAAAATAAACTATTTAAGTCCATTTGTTTTCAAAATACATTTATTCCTTATGCTTGGTTTATGAGACAGGGTAGTTTATGCTAAAGACAACTTTATAATGCTCCCTTTCTTTTTCCTTTCAGGTCCTGAACAAGAAGTTTCAGGAAATGACAAATGAAGATGCAGTTGAGTTTTTGAAAGGAAAAATCTATTCAGAAAATGCTTTCCATTTTCCTGAAGTGACTGTGCAGGATAATAATTAAACTAACAACTTTGAGTCTCCTGATCTCTTTTTTCCTATATGATTAAGATTTTAACAGAAGAGATAAGCAGTGTAATGTGCAGCTGCCTACCCGAATATTACAGTTTGAGAAAAGTGAGCAATGTCTGTTGATAGTGTGGGGATTTTATTTTATTTTTTTTTGTGAAGTGGGAGTGGGTTTTTTTTAATGGAAGGAGCTACTTAATCCAAAAAGCATTCTGACATCTGTTGCTGTTGAAATAGCTTAATTTTATCTTCAGTTTGCATCCCATCCCCCAAATCAGATTTCTCTTCTCTTGAGCTGGGTCAGGGAAAAGAAGTGACTATTTCAAGTGATATTGGAACCTGTTCTACAAATATGCATTAGAAGGATTCCCCCCACCCTTCCAACCCTACCACCCCTTTTGTTCTTTGTGCAGAACTAAAGACAGTAAAGGAGTAAATAAATCAGCACTAAGGGGCATATTAAAAATCCAAAGTTATGTGAAATTTCTGAAGAAATTAATCTCACCCAGTTTTTGGAAGTTTGAGCCAATAATGGTTGTGTTAGCTGTACATGTTTTCTTTGAACCTTTTACTGCTACTATAATAGATTTTGAGACAACATGGAGATAGGTCTGGCATGTCTTGCTCTTGTTTCTGATATTAGCATCTCCACAACTATTTAAAGAGGTTGCAATACTAATATACAATAGATTTGTTCATTACATACTGTAATGCATCTGCACTAGCTGTTAAGTAGTGGTGTGATTGTGTTGACAAGAGTCCTGGAAGTTCAAAGCAACTTTGGGCCTTTGAGTTGAAGGAACATAGAACTGGCATATCTTTTACATTCATGGTAACATTTACTGGTAAAATCTGTTTGTTGGGCTGGAGTTGCTGAACTACTTGGTAAGAACATTGAAATGCTCAAACTACATACATTTGCCAACAACAGTTGTTTGCAGTGTAATCAGATTTTCAGTCACAATTTTGCTGTGTGATGGCCACAGACCAATGTGCATGAAGGGAAACAGCAGTACTTTCTACAGTGACTGTGTGCTACCTAATGGTGGTGCCCTTGCTTCACTTCATAAACTATAAGTACTACATTATTTGTCTTTCTGAAGTAGTGTAGACACGAGCTTAAGGTATTAAAATGATGCGATAAAAAAAGATATTACCGTGATAAGATTAAAAGAAAAAATGTGCTTAAGAAAAATTCACTGTCCAACTTCCTGCAAGCCATGTAGATATAAACTAGTGCACATTTATGAAGGAAGCTGCAACTAAAGCAATGTCACAGCAGTCTGGCATATAAAGCAGAGACAGCATTTCAATCTCTGTAATGCAGCATGTGCAGAGAAACAGATGTAGGGAGCAGAGTTCATCTTGATCTGAAGTTTATTGTGCCCTGTTTTTGGGTCTGCTACTTTAAGAAAGCTTTCTCTGTACAAATTAATCTGTGAAGCAGAGTGGTCAGAATCATTCGGATGTTCTGAGCTGGATGGCTGGCTTATGGTCCTGGCCTGCAGTGAAAGAAGTTTGAAATACTCTGTGCAACCAAGAAATCTTTTCACCTTTGCTTAAGGCCTCAGAAAGTGTTCTCACAATGTATTAGCTTTTGTAAAGAGAGGACTTGCAAAATTGAAAACATCTGGTCTGATTGCTTCTCCTGGGGAAAGGTGCTAGCCCTGAATTCTCTTGCTTATTCTGGAGGAAAGGAGGCTTATCACAAGTAGTCAACATGGATTCCGTAAGGGGAAGTCATGCTTGACTAATCTGATAG